>CM070091.1:7588419-7608419 GCA_036178185.1 Liparis tanakae
ACACACACCTTCAGGGTTGCAACTAAAGACCACACCGACTATTGTCTCCTATAAATGAGACGCAGGAAAATGAGTCGCCCCCCCCCCCCCCCAAAAAAACAACTATTTTTTCATAATTTATTTGACTATGAAAGTCATTTTTTCTTCAAGCAAAGTGGCCCACAAAAATGTATTCACTGATTTCCGTGTCTGGAATGAGAATATTGGGACTCTCAATCCTCATTTAACTGAATAAACGAGTGTTTCTGGACAGACGAGCGTCTTCGTTATTTTCCGTCATTTTCTTATGACAAAAACGAAAAGAAGAAAACATAAAACCGTTGATTGAACAGTGGAAAGACTCGCTCCGATCACGCACACAAGCTTCATTGGGAACAAAGAGGATTTCTTCAGATGCAGTGCACCACATCAGACACCTGCCTTCTCCCCGTGTGTGTGTGTGTGTGTGTGTAATATGGAGCCTTGGAGTGAGACAGTACCGCCGCACTACTCAGCGTTCCAGCGAGTGCGCCTCCTCCTCCTCCTCCTCCTCCTCCTCCTCCTCCTCCTTCTCCTCCTCCTCCTGTCTTTGTGGACTGTTGCACCTCCACATCAGAGCCTCATGCGTCTCCTCCTCAGCTGAAGAATCTCAACTCTAATTAACCGAGATTACAGCAATTAGAGGACCATTAATCACACCCTTATTAGTTTAGCCAGGCGCAGGAGAGGGGGAGAGCGGAGGGAGAGGAGGAGGGAGACGGAAGGGAGAACGTAATCGGACGGGAAATGGGGGAGGGAGGAGGAGGAGGAGGAGTAAGATAGAGGGGGGGGGGTCTCCTCTTAGCACCGGAGCAGGCTGCAATTTCACACTGCATTCTGTCTCACGTAGGCTTGTGGAGTGAAAACAATGCCTCCCTGATTAATACATGTATTGTGTGTGTGTGTGTGTGAGTGTGTGGGGGTTTGTATGGTGTTGAACACACACACACACACACACACACACACACACACACTCACACTTGCATGCAGAACCATTGTGGTGCAATTTCAAAATGCAATTTCCCTGCGCAGACTTGACTTGTGACGGAGGAAGTGTAGATTTAGTGTGTAATGTGCTGGGTCCTTAAGAGGACTGTGTGTGTGAGTGTGTGTATGTGTGTGTGTAACTGTGTGTATATGTAACTGTGTGTGGCACAAGTGTGAATTTGAGTTGGCACGTGCGCTGGTATGTTAGAGCTCAGAGCGCATTCATGTGTCTGAATGCACGGTGCTACAGTATCGGTTATAATGACTGTGTGTGTGTGTGTGTGGGGTGTGTGTATGTAGTGTGTGTGTGTATTTTAAGGAAGGAGTGAGAGTGAAGATAGATACCCATCTTTAAAATCGCTCTGATATCGTCCTCCATCTACTATTCTATTCCCCCCCCCCCCACCACCACAAACTCGCCTCCCCCTCGTCAGCAAGCGGGGTCAAATGTTATTCCCTCCTCGTTGTCACGGTTGCCAATCACCTCACATTCTGTGGCAACTGTTTCCAAGGCAACGGAGGGATCCGGTTGCCAGGCACCGAGAGCAATGCGTGCGATTGTTAGTTATTTATTTAATTCCATCTTTATCTATTTGTTCATTCTAAATGCGTCCGCGCTCGCCGGTCACGTGCGCGCGCCGAGTGAGCAAAAAACGCCTCTCCCCATGCGCCACAAATACACACACACACACACACACACACACACACACGCTGTTATCACCTCTCACATTCTTCTCTCTCTCACGTGCACGCAGACGTGAACTGTTATCTTTCTGTTTCCTCTCTTGCAAAAACACAAATGCTGAAACACACAGACACACACACACCTACACTTACACACACACACACACACACACACACACACACACACACACACACACACACACACACACAGAGACCCATCTGCATTTACCACAGGTGTGAAACGTGCACACTGGATGGCAAACAGTAATCATCTTAGCAATAAGGATCCTAATCCTCTCTCCTCTGTCATCTCTCCTCTGTCCTCTGTCCTCTTTCCTTGGTCCTCTCTCCTCTGTCTTCTCTCCTCTCTTTTCTTTCCTCTCGCTTCTCTCCTCTCTCTTCTGTTCCCTCCTCTCCTCTGCCACGTCTCACCGGAGCTGCACAGTGATAAAGACGAGTCCTAATGAGAGGGCTCTTATTGCACTGTGATCCCCCCCATCTTCGTCGTCGTCCTCTTCCTCCTCCTCGTCCTCCTCCTCCTCCTCCTCCTCCTCCTCCTCCTCCTCCTCCTCCTCCTCCTCCTCCTCCTCCTCCTCCTCCTCCTATTCTTCTCTCCGTATCCATCCATCCTCTCTATACCTGCAGCATCCTCTCTCTCTCTCTCTCTCTCTCTCTCTCTCTCTCTCTCCCCATCAGACCCTGGCCGACACACACAACGTCTTTTGTTTGTCTGGATAAATATTTCGGGGTGATTTGCAGCAGAGTGACCCGACGATGCCTCGACCGAGACACTCAGGGTCTATTGTCTCCGTTTGCTTTGGTGTTGTGGTGAGAGTGCAGGAGGGGGGGGGGGGGGGCTTTGATGTCAGCCACATGCCCCCCCACCCCTGACAGTTGTTTGCCGGCCGCCTTGCGTTTTACTTGCGGTTCTCGGCTCAACGCCGAAAACCGCAAGTAGAGGAGGAAGAGGAGGAAGAGCAGCTCTGGAGCTACACAGGGAGATGTGGAAGGTATGCCAGAAACACTGGCTGCAGATACCTGTCTATATATATTTAGATATGTTTATATTTATATATTTAGCCAAGCAGGCGTAGGGGCTCCAGAAAGGGCGCCATTGGATTATCGTCCGATAGGAAGACCTTCTTCACATGCAGGTCTTCATGGAGGATGAACCCCGCTCTGGTTTCTCCTCTGACTTTTAAGTTATTTATCTTCTGCAGAAAATATCCCGACTGCGGTTCTACAGATCCCCCCCCCCTTCTCTCTTTTCCTGTTGTGGCTACAGGTCGTAGTTTTCACTCTCGCCTTCTGCGGCGTTCTCTCTCTGAGCTTTTACTTTCTGGTTTTCGGTGAGTCACAACTCCTGGTTTAGGGACCACCTCTGTGTTTCCCGGTTCTGATTATAGAAACATTAATACTCGTTAATAATCGCCACCTAACATTGTCCCTTTTCACGCGTTTCTGCAGATTGATAAAATACCTCAGATTCTTTTTTTTTGTCTCAAACGACGTGCAGCGGTCCGGAGAACACGAGGAAGATGATAACGATGACGAGCTAAGCTAAGTTGGTGCTGTCAGACGGTGGGACCGTTGGGCTTACTAAAAGTAATAACTGGTTGCAGCTGCAACCTGTGATATCTTTTTTCATTATTCATTTAATCTATCAAATACTCTATTACAATAAAAGTTACTCAGTCCCAGGTCTCAGAGCGGAGCGTGTGATTTCCCCCCAAAACGAAACAACATCGACCCGTGACTGTCAAACGGCTGACGCACATTTCCTGCCGACGGACTAATCGATTCATCGCTGCGGCTGCGTGAATGGGTACGTTCCTCCCGGCACAATAACGCGAGCGCCTTCGCCTCGCGGCTCGGCGGCGGCGCTTGCGTTATTGTGCCGGCTCCCCGTCTGCGGGCGCGGTATTAATCAGATATCACGGGGAAAAAACAAACTAGTGAAGCAGGTAATCAGTGTAGGCAGGGAAATCAATTGGATCTTTAATTGCTGTGTGGAGGAAGAGGCAGGAAAATTGCAAACTCACACACACACACACACACATACACAGGGACACACACACACACACACAGGGACACGCACACAGGGACACACAGTGGTGCTGATGTGAGTGCCATCTCTGGGGAGTGGCGTGGAGAATCCTCTCGGCTGGGTTTAGTGCACACACACAGTTTTCTGTCAAAGGGCCTTTTACATGGATGAGCCCCAGAAAAAGAGGGATTTGAATAATCTTATTACGCCCCATCACAATAACACTAATATGATCCGATGCCCCCGCAACACTCCACCACAGAGGGGGGATTGACTACTCTGACCCACTCCGGAGAGCACAAGAGACATGGGGAGGGGGAGGGGGGGATAAGAAATATGATTGACTTCATAAAGTAGTAATAACAGCTCAATGACTGGACTGGTGATTTTTGTCAGGCCGGTGGGGGCAGAGCGACTTTTAACCATCTGTACACCGCGTGTATGTATTTCTAATAATTACATATCTGTCTTTAATTGAGTCCCAGAGACATATTTTAGGAACAACGAGGGGGAAACATCTGTTACATCGCTCTCCCTCAAACATGCTGAAGCTGAGAGGAGCTCCGGATCCAGCTCACCTGTCCTGTTACGTCGTTATTATCTGAATTTTGTTTCTAACCCGCGGAGCGAGATGACCCTGGAGCAGGTGCATGTGCATGTTCTAGAAGCTCGTTCTTTGGATGAAAAACAACCCCAGAAAAAACGAAATGTGCAAAGTTGCAGTCCGATAAACGCGTTGAAGGGTCGTGTTCTGGTAACGTGGGGTAGGTCAGCGTGTGCAGATGATTTGTGGGATGTTTTTCATGGAAACTATTCAACCAATGAATCAAATACTCAGCGAAATAAACGTCTCAGAGCTGTAACTCGCCCGTCCAATCATTTCATTCGGCGACTTTTATGCTCGATTTATCGACGTTCGCAGCCAGCGCTGCGAATTAGTTTCATTGGAAAATATTTGGAGACTCTGGCCTGTTTTCTTTTTCTTTTTTTTTCAAACTTGAGAGTTTCTCTTTCCTTCTTTGTTTTTTCTCTCCAGACCACCGACATCACATCATTTTAGACAAAAACGAAAGTGGCGGGTAAAACGGAACGGGTAGCTCCGAAAGGAGGCTGAGAACAGCCACCGCCGGATCCAGACCGGCGCCGTTACTCTCTGTCTCCTTGTCTCCTTGTCTCCACCCCCCCCCCCTCTCTCTCTCCGAGGGGGGGGGGGGGGGGAGTCGAAGGAGACGGCCCGAGAGCAGACAGATTTATCTGGTCCCCGCCCCTACCTGCCCGTCTGCCCGCCGGCCCGTCTGGATATTGCCGTTGCTCTTTGGCTTTGACCTTATACACGGCGAGCCACGGGGAGCTTGTGCTGCGACTGCTGGACCTTCGGTCCTGCCATGCAGAGTCGTGTCCACCCCCCCCACAGACACACACACTACCCTCAACCCCCCCCCCCCCCTCGTAGCTCATCCACCGTGTGCACTTATCGGATTCCCCTCCTCTTCAGCCGCGCGGTCGGATAAGGGCATCTGTCAAGCGGATGAACAATCAGGGCTAAAAAGGTGTGTGATGCACGCTTGGAAGGAGCTTACTTCCTGCAGAGGGACGCCAGGGGGGGGGGGGGAGTCTCTGGGACCACAAGCAGGGGCCGGAGGAGAGGACTCCCGCCGGGCGAGTCATCTCTCCACGCCAAGTTGTCCGTTAGCATCCGTGTGCGGGCGGCGGCGGCGCTGCTGATGGCTTCCGCTCAGCTACGCGTATTCTCAAGCAATAACATCGACATCTGTATTATCAACCCAAGAATACCCGTGGTCGAGACGGGAGCAAACGGTCACGCCACCTCGCTCCCCTCCACCTGCTCTCCTTTGGGTGACGCCACACGGCGGGAGAGAGCTGGAGGGAAGGAGGGGGGGGGGGGGGGGCTGTCCAGGTTCCTGCAAAAGACAAACACACAAACAGAGAAAACACAACTGGACTGATCCATGAAACAATCAGGGCTGCGACTAACGATTGGAGTTTTTTCACATCGATTAATCTTTATTTGTTTCATTGATCAATAATCGTTGAAGCGATGCCGTGTTTTGATTGGACGGAAACCCCATGAAGAACGGACCTACAGAACGTTTCCCCCGTCGCTCGGAAGAAACGTGAAATGGACCGGTCAGTTGTGGAAGCGGTTCCTTTTTACCGTCAACCGACTGATGGAGTCACCGTCTCGGTGGACGTATCTGAGCTACGTCAGCTCAGGACCGCAGAAACAGGGGGAATCGTTAGTAACGGGCGGAGACTCATCCGTCTACACAGAGGCAGGCGCTTCGATCGAGAGGCTCAAAGAGACGTAGAAGAGAGCTCGAAGAGGAAGAGAGATTGAAGAGGAAGAGAGCTCAAAGAAGAAGAGATCTCGAAGGGGAAGAGAGATCGAAGAAGAAGAGATCTCGAAGGGGAAGAGAGATCGAAGAGGAAGAGAACTTGAATAGTTCAGGCGAGAGTTCTGGGCTTCATGTTTGTGTTTCAGCCCCTGGCTGAGCTCGATGTGAGGAAGAGGGCGATGTGAGGAAGAGGGCGATGTGAGGAAGAGGGCGATGTGAGCTGCCGACCCCCCGTGTGTTCATCGCCGAGCACCACCGCTGCATTCATGCGTACATCTAACTGGGAGAGCGCCCCACCCTCCCCCATGCCGCACACATGAGAGGGGACCAGGAGGAGATGGAGGTGGGGAGGGGTGAAGATACAGAAGAATAAGGCGACCTGACTGCATCCAAGTGAGACGGGAGTCAGGGAGAAGAGGAGGAGAGGAGTGAGGAGAGGAGTGAGGAGAGGAGTGAGGAGAGGAGTGAGGAGAAACTGATGGAGAGCAGGAGGTGTTTGTGTGTGAAGGACTGAGAGCTGGTGGTTGGGTATCAACTGGGCCTCGGACTGTCATCCTATGACATGATTGGCTGTGTCAGGATGAGATAAGGACCCCCCCCCCCCCCCCCTCGCATCTTCAAGGCTCCCAGAATCAAACACCGGAAAACTCCTGACAGGAGCCATTCCTGCCTCTGCATGTCTCCGACCCGCTGTAAGCGCTCACATTAGACGGCATTAGGGAAGAGAACCGGAGAGTGGGAGAGCAACCCCCCCCCCCCCCCCCACCTCCCGTAGTGTCATCCGAGAGAACCCCTTACCCATTGCTAGTGAAGCTCCTGTAAAGATCTGCAGGATTATAGAAAAGGAATTACAAGGTATCCCAGGAATCTGTTTATCTAAGTAGCAGATTAAACCTTCAAGAAAATAAGATAGTCCGGCGAGAAGGAGTTTTGCGGCATGAATCCTCCTGTGTGTGTGTGTGTGTGTGTGTGTGTGTGTGTGTGTGTGTGTGTGTGTGTGCACGTTTGGACCAGGTGACCCGAGGAGAGGAGCCTACAGCTCGGATCCTCTGAGGATCGATGTGGGAGGGAGGAGCCGCAGCTTCGGTCTTCGGTCTAAAGCTGACTGCCGGTGAGTCCTGAGCAGCTCCACGCGCATCAATTATTCAACTTATTTATCTATGCAATTTGACGGCCTCTCCCCCTCCACACATAGAGATGAATACATATATATGTATCTCACATATATGTATTCCACATATATTTATATGTGTATTCCACATATATATGTATCTCACATATATGTATTCCACATATATTTATATGTGTATTCCACATATATATGTATCTCACATATATGTATTCCACATATATTTATATGTGTATTCCACATATATATGTATTCCACATATATGTATTCCACATATATGTATATGTATTCCACATATATATGTATTCAACACATGTATATATGTATTTCACATATAAATATATGTATTCCACATATATATATATGCATATTTGTATTCCATATATATGTATTCCACATATATCTGTATTCAACATATATCTGTATTCCATATATATGTATATCTGTATTCCATATATATGTATTCTACATATATATGTTTATCTGTATTCTATATATATGTATCCCACATATATGTGTATTCCGTTTATATGTATTCCATATATGTATTACACATGTATACATGCCATATATATGTATTCCACATATATTCCATATATGCAGATATAATTACATATATATGTATTCATTATGTATATATATGTATTCATCTGTATTACAGATATATATATATATATATATATATATATATATATATATATATATATATATATATATATATTACACATATAAAGATATGTGATATATGTATTTCATATATATATATATATATATATTCCACGTAAAGATATATATGTGAGATTTGAATTCTACATATATATATATATATATATATATATATATATATAGAGAGAGAGATAGAGATAGAGAGAGAGATAAAGGGGTAGAAGCGGTCAATTTAATAAACTCGTGGCAGCACGCTCGTCCCGCTCACCCAGGGGAGACCTGTGGAGCGTTCACAATGCCAACAAAAGCCCCCCTCTCCCCCCTCTCATTGGTACACAAATGCATGCCCCCCCCCCCTCGCTCTTCGCCTCTTCCTTCCCCACCAAACCGGCATTTAGCGTGACGCGCGCCGCCGAGCCAGAGGTAGCCAATTACCAAACAGATGTCAATGTGTGCGTTACAATACTGAGGGGAGCCCAATTACCACACAGATGTTTTGTTTTCCTCCTCCTCTCGCTCCTTGCTTTGTGTGTGTGTTTTTTACCCAGCATCCTCTCTGCTCAAGGCCCTCTTGAGGATGGCCCGATCCCTCCCCCGCACCGCCCCAATAAGAAAAGAAAAAACACAAGAGAAAAGAAAAAGAGAAAGAGAAAGAAAAAGAAAAAAACACCCCTCCACCAAGTCACCAACTGAGGTGCACGCGCACGTGTGTGCATGTACGCACGGCAAACAGAGAGTGTGGATGTCAATCAACAGGGTGGGGATGGAGGGGGGGGGGGGTATGTGTGTGTGTACGGGCAAGCATGTGTATGTGCTGAGGAGGGAGCAGGAGTGTGTAGGGCCACGGATCAGAACCAAGGACAGCTCCCAGCGGAGAAATATGTGCTGCTTTGCTGCGTTACTAAATGGAAGTCTACCCTGAACACTCACGCACACGGACAAACACACACCAAGCACACACTCACACGCACACACACACACACACACACACATGTGCACACACACACACACACACACACGTGCACACGGATACACAACCAAACGGACATGCTTGTGTCTGCATATGAGCAGGAGCCGTAGGCTGCAATCTAATGTGTTCAAGTCACGGATACACATGTTGCAATCACACACACACACACACACACACACAGACACACACACTCACACACACAGAGCATCCTTGTCCAAAGTGCTAGCTGCGCTTTAGCAATCAACTGCTAGCTCAATCCTGTTTCCCCTCTTCATCCATCTCTCCTAATGAATTCCCCAGGCTTCGACCAATCGTTTTCTTTTTTTTCTTCCTTCCTCCTTCCCTCCGCCCTCCCTCCCTCCCTCCCTTTCTCTCTTCCCTTCCTCCTTCTTCTCCTCCTATCTTCTTCCTCTTCTTCTTTGCCTCTTCTTCCTCCCCTCTCCTTTTGATGGAGGGGGGGGGGGCACATGAAACCGGGGAGATGGAACTTTATGTCTCTCTCTCTCTCTCTGCTGCTTGATCAATAGGAATTTAATGGACACGGATTGAGTTCAGGGAGTTCATGCTTGCCAGCGCGCCCGAGGGGCCGAGCGCGTGCACGCCGAGAAGCAAGGCAGGGAGTCGCTCACACGCGCGCGCACACACACGGACACGCTGATTCAAATTAACGTTCTCTCTCTGTGGCACACGCAAGTGCATATGCAGCCACACACACGGGCGCGCGCGCACGAGCTGGAGGCTGAATTGCAAATGCTGTGAATTCAATCGATCTTGGACCTCTATGTGCAACATTTGCTTTAATGCGGATTGAAATAAAAAAATCACAGCTTGTTGGATTACACAGCTCGCGGGGTGGGAAGGGGGGCAGAGGGGAAAGTGTCGAGCAACAAGCGGCGTCACGTCCAACTCTTTGATCTCACTTCATTGTAGCGGAGAGAAGAAGAAGAAGAAGAAGAAGAAGAAGAAGAAGAAGAAGAAGAAGAAGAAGAAGAAGAAGAAGAAGAAGAAGAAGAAGAAGAAGAAGAAGAAGAAGAAGAAGAAGAAGAAGAAGGTACGACATGAAACCTTTTAGTTTCCTTTTTTTATGCGACTCTTGATACAGTGAGCGCGTACACGCCCCCCCTCCCCCCAACACACACACACACACACACACACACCAGCACTCCGTCCTGTCGTTCCGTTTCTACGCGGTTGTCAAACATTTAAAAAAAGAAAATACACGTTTAAAGCTCACCCGACGAAGCCGACAGCTCCTCGCGCCCGTGGCCCCGTGGCCATGTTGTCACGCGCACATTGTCTGCGTTGACTCGCGTTCATTCTATTACACAGCATTTAACAAAACCAAAACAAAAACATTTCTATAAGTCAAAGCGGATTGAAGAGTAGAATAATGGCAGCGGCGTCACCCCGGGGTGCAGCTCCGTATACTCACGTCCGGTGCTTGAAGTCGGTCAATTCCGCCTCGCGCGTGCAACTCATGGTCGACGACGGCGTACCGGCAAATATCTGGAAATCATACTGAGCCAAGGGGCGGGGGGAGGGGAGGGGGGGGGCATCTCTATAACTCTCCTTTTCTCCACACCTAAAAAAAAAAGCCTCTCCCTTGAAGGAAAGAAGAAGAAGAAAATGAAGGTAAAGGAGGAGAAAGAGTAGAATAAAGAAAAACGAAGAGAGAGAGAAAAAAGATCCGGGAGGCAAGCAAGACACACTACTACACCCTTTATCCTCCCTTTAGATCGTGGAATCTCATGGCTCTGCTTCTGCCCTCCCCTCTCTCTCTCTCTCTCTCTCTCTCTCTCTCTCTCTCTCTCTCTCTCTCTCTTTCTCTCCTCTCGTCCTCCTATTGTTGCGAATCAAACGTGGTCAAAGGGGCGCGGCGGAGGCGACTCCACGGATCCAGGACTCACAGATTGGGGTGATGGGGACGCTGATGGGGAATCTATCATCATCATAATAATAATAATAATAATAATAATAATAATAATAATAATAATAATAATAATAACAAAAATAATAACACACATAATAATAATAATAATAATAATAATAATAATAAGGCAGTGGCATTTAAATCAAAATGTAAGATGTTGACTTGGCTCTATGCACCCCCCCCCCCCCCCTCCTTTTTGGTCCCCAACCTCTTAATTCCATTAGGCTATAATAACACACTAAACAATATAGTCTCTCTAACTAAAGGCTTTTGGAAAGATTCAAATGTAACCTTCACCATGCGCAGTGTGGAGATGATGCGCACCGGAAGTCGCTCGTCAGGCGGTGGCAGGCCGCCTGCGGAGCGGCTGCTCCGGAGCCGTTTGCCCCGGACATGAGCGCGTGCGCGTCGGGCTAATTAACTTTTCAGATTTACAGATGGTCCCGCATTTAAATTCTTTGGGCGGGATGATGGACATTTTTTTCATCTTCTTCTTCTTTTTTTCCTGTTATTAATTCCGCCTACCTCGTTATACAAAAAAACATTATTGTGCATATAGAATTAGGGCCCTTCGAGACCCCCTACCCCCCAAACACACACACACACACACACACACAAAACACACACATTTTCCATTGGTGGTGCATAATGGGGGCTGATGGACAGACGGCAGAGTGCATTACTGCCTGGTGCACAAGTAAAGGAAGTCTCACCCGCCTGCCAATTCATGAGCACACAGTGTTTGTGTGTGTGTGTGTGTGTGTGTGTGTTTGTGTGTGTGTGTGTCCATTGTGAGCGCTGCATGCTCCCTGACAGCAACTTCTCAGTGGCTGGCTCTCTATATCCATCCTAATCCAATCCCGCGGGATTTCCACAGCAAGAGGACTGGCAGCTTCAGCAGGATCTCTGCTTCCCAAATCTCCCCCCAAACCCCTCGCCTTATCCGCCCGGGATTACAACGTTCAGCTCCCATGGTGTATGGCGGTGGAAGTATCTGCGGGTGTAGCGTGTACTCCGGGAGGAGTAGTAGTATTGAGGCGGTGGTGTTGCTCCATCGTTGCATAATGGCTCTGGGTTTAGCTGACGAGGTGGGCACGCTGTGGGACTGCGCCACCATTCATCACAGCTTTATTATTTGTCAAACGGCATCAGGATGCAAGGCTCTTATACTGGGCCCAGGCACACACACACACACACACACACACACACACACATATGCTGTATCTGGCCATCTATCACTCTGATACTGTAGTATTACATAATGCTGCTGCATGGGCCCGTCAATCAGACGGTTCGATTTCACATCAAATGCGTGTGCATGCGAGCCGTTGTACACGTTGGGGTTATTACAAAGTCTAGTTGTTATTCCAGTTGTTATTCCAGTTGTTAGTCTAGTTGCTAATCCAGTTTTTAGTCCAGTTGTTAAGTCAGCATATCGACGCGACAGAAGGAACACAAATGTTTTTTCGTTGCTGACATAGATCGCCGGAGATCCAATGGCGTGATGGGAAGCAGAGCGTTATTTGTGGGCCGAGGAATCCCCCCCCCCCCCCCCCCCCCCCGTGCTCACGAGACCTCGTTGAGGTGAGGAGGTGAGGAGACCAGCTGAGGAGACCTGCAGATGAGGAGACCAGGTGAGGAGACCAGGTGGTGGTTTTCTTCCTGATCCGAAGTAATCGGAGCCTGAATGCAGAGCCCAGACAGGACGGTTGTATGTCCTGTTTCCTTGTCTGCCCCCCCCCCCACACCTCGTTTGCATTCTGCTGAGACCCCCCCCCCATGAGCACATTTCTCATTCCCTCGACCTCCTCGCTCCCTCGAAATTGCTGCTTTATTAAAAAGACTCTCCCTATCTTTCATCCCCCCCCACGTGTTTCTCTTTTATTTATTCTCTTTGCATTTTTTTCCCCGTTTCTTTTTTTCTTCTTCCGTGTCCTCCTCCAACACGCATCGCATCGTACAGGCTTTTACGTCAACGCCGGCGTCTCCTGGGCTGTGTATACTTCACACACTCTCTGTAGTGGAGGAAACCAAAGAGGACGCAGAGAGAGAAGAAAGAGAAAGAGAGAGAGAAAAAGAGAGAAAGAAAGGCTCCTCATTTCTCTCCTCTATACGTTCCACGCTCACTCCTCTCTTCGCCCGACCTCATCTCTCCCTTTGTTCGCTCCCTTCATCGCTCCCACCCTCTGCACTCCCCCCATCTCCCTCCATCTCTCTCTCTCTCCGTGCTCCCTCCATCTCTTTCAGACCCAGGGCGGCTATATTTAGCGGCAGGTTAACTGCTCCTGTCAAAGGTCTGATTTGTATTCTCTGCATGCGAGTCTGACTCGGGCCTCCGCGGCAACACAAACAAAAGGCCCCGGTTTGAATATGCACTGAGCCACTGGCTTATGAATCAAAGCCCTCTCTCTGCCCCGCTGCCAGTGGCGCCACCTGCTATGGAAAGGGGGGGGGGGGACTCAAAGTCAAGCTCAATTCACTCCGAGAAAACGCACACATTCATGCGGGGAGGAGCAGCGCGGCTCAATGGGCCTACTTCACTCTGGTGCACCGCACACTCTGGATGATGTGCAACGTTTGAAGAAAAAAAGTGACCCCCCCCCCCACCACCACCACCCCTAATACCTTCCTCTCCAGGCGACTAGAATATGGGTACAGGAAAATGGAAAAAGAAAAAAAGGAAGAAGCCATTTGCACAGGAGACGAATCGAGAATAATAATAAAAGAATCTCCCTTTCCCTCAAAGTCTGCCACGGGCGGAAGTGACAGCGGAGATTAAAGTGAAAGGCACACATGCATTACACGCCACTGCAGTAAATGGGAGTCCTCGGAGCAGGCGGAGAGGTGTGATGCAGCCCCACCCACCCACCCCCACCCCCACCCCTGATCCGCCGCCTGGTCTCATCTGGTCCGGCTGCGGGCGACGGCCTGAAAATGGCGCCCTGCTACGTCCAGAGATGCAGTCGCTCCGACCCGGAGGCTCGCATCTCTCGCACGGCAAAGCAAAAGCAACGCCGCCGCCCAATTGGCCGTTTGCTATAGCAAATCCAGTGTTGCAGGTTCTCGGAGGAATCTTTTGACAGGGTTCGTACGGTCATGGAAAACCTGGAAAAGTCATGGATTTTAAAAACGTTATTTCCAGGCCTGGAAAAGTTATGGAAAAAATTGAATCATAAAAGTTTGTGAAAATGTAAATTTGTTCTAATCACATATTCATTTACGCCAATTTTGAAATAATGAATACGTTTTTTCAAGAAAGACGCTCAAAATATAAGCCGGTGTTCGCTCTCGATACGCAACATTTTCTAAAATGTTCAAGTTAATACCGAGATTTCAGTTTGGTCATGGAAATGTGGTTTAAAGTCATGGAAAAGTCATGGAAAAGTCATGGAAATTCATCGGTCAAAATGTGTAAGAACCCTGTTTTGAGAGGATGGATCCTTGACGTCGGACGGAGGGAGACGTCCAGCGGGCTAACACGTCGACTCTGACGACACAGAGCTGACAGAACGGGCTTCAACCGGCTGGCTAACGTTAGCTCTTTGAGTCGGCTGAAGACTTTTCCATGTTTGTTTCTTTTTGATGGTCTTGAATGTGTAAGCGACGTCGTCCGTGTAGAAGAGCTGCGTTGTTATTTTATTGTGTTCGTATGGATTGTCAATTTATACTTTTGTTTTTTGTTAAACAGTATTTTAGTACTTTTTTTGTTTAAAGGTATGTGTTTTTTTAGGATGACGACCAGGCTTACACTTGCATTCTCTCTACTGACCAGCAGGGTGCAAACAGAAGTCTGATTGTATAGAAGTCTATGAGAAAATGACTCTAGTTCTCTCTTGATTTATTCCCTCAGTAAACCTTGTTAACTTGAGTTTATGTCTCAATCTCTAGTTTCACGTCCTCTACAATACAGCATTATGTTAATGTCGTAAATGATGGTACATTTAGAGTAAATAGAGCTTAAAACAGGGCAGGCTTTAGGGCGGGCGTGTCTACCAGACCGTATACGGTGTTACTACGTAACTCTCCCACACCTCAAATATGGTAACTTCTGTTAATTGGATGCAGGGGGAAAAAACAACAACATGGCGACGGTCGTAATCCAAGATGGCGACGATGGAATGCGGCTTCAAAACCTCAGTCCACAAACCAGTCTCTACGCTGATGCCTAATCACTGTTTTTATGTAACGTAATCTCATACACATCTAATATAGAGCCACTGACCTTTGAACTGTGACGGCTTCTTGGACCTGCTCACCGGTAACCAACAGGAGTTGCTAGACGTTGGATAACTAAAAAGATAATTAATGTTCAGACTGAAAAAAACAACAACGCAGTGTTTCTCTTCCAATCAAAGTAACATATTTATTTTAGTTTTGTGAGGGCATTTGATTTATTGACTGCTGTCAGCCGATTGCAATAAGACATTAGTCCCCCGAGCTTTAAGCGCTCCACAGTGGACCCGTCAGCTCACAACACAGAACAGGCCCGGGCTATTAAATGCTCCTTAGCCTGGGAGCTAATGCATGATTACCACTGTAGGCAGAGCGCTAGTTAGCAGCTCGTGATTAATGAGCGCTGCTCATATAGTGTGGAGGTCCGCTCCGCCTGGTTACGGCTGAGAGGCTCACGGTCGGACACTTTTTGGGGAATACATTCGCTTCGCTTTTATTATTAGTAATGACAACAGTGATTATGATGAATGGGAGATCGAACGTTGGAACGAAAAGCCCTCCGGCTTTTCCCCCCCTTCCTGTTCAGCCGTCGCAGCAGGTTTCATCTTCAAACAAGTGTAGGCAGACAAACAAGAGGGATGTGTGTGTGTGTGTGTGTGTGTGTGTGTGTGTGTGTGTGTGTGTGTGCGGGGGGTGGGGTGAGACTCGCCTGCGTCACTTTGAACCACTGAAGGCTGATCGGATCAAATGTTCAACCAAATGAATGAATCGACACTGATTGGCAATGAAGTCAAATAAATCCCAGGAAGCAAGAGACGGGAAAAACCAACGGGAAAAACAACGGGTCCCAAAAAAGAACATCAACATCAGTCCTTAAATGTTCACGTTGCAAACCCCCCCTAAGGTCATGTGATAATTAATCAACCTTTTAAAAACAAGCCTATTTATTAGGTTTCTGCTCAAAATAACATACCCAAACTAAAAAAGGGTGTATCTCTGCAATCACAAAGACTATTTGAATAATGTCGATGTTATAATAAAGGTAACACATGTGAGATTTTGTTCAGATGTTTATATATTAGTATATATGTTACTGGTTTTGAGTAAATAAAGATGGAATGCAGCAAAATTAGAAGTTTGGAGTTCGCTTAGATAAAAAAGTAAGTTTCAGGATGATTATCTCTTGGAAGGATGCACAGGAAAGGTTTAAACTATCTCAGATATTAGCACATGTGAACTGTCTCTCTCTGAAGTTTGACTTAGAAAAAATGAAGCAGAATAAAGTTAGAGAGTTTTTAGTAAAGATAATTTAGGCGAGGTCTCTAAAATGTGCATTTGTGCACATTTGAGCAAAAATTCCTACCATTTGACTTTACTCATGTACCAAACTATATAGTTCACTTGTATATTACTTATGTTGTTCAATACATTCAATCAGTCTGTGGCTTTACAAGTAAACCAAAGATAACGATAAAACAAAGTAGTGTTGTGAGCATGCTCCTCGTGCGTAATGATAATTCCTCTCCTGAGGAAATATCTGAGCCGAGCAAGGGCCGGTTTAAAAAATTGACACCTCTTTGGAATCGTTAGAGCCAATGGAATCGATCGGTGCCGAGGAAGACCAGATTGACTATGAGCCAATAGGAGACAGGAAGGCGTTGCCTTTTGTGAAACGTGAAATCCGATACGTTGAAATTCAACTAGCTATAACACTCTCTTTCACGGCATCGACACATGTCCGGGATTATTTTAAAGACGCAGATACATACACAGAATATGTATCAGTCTGATTATATCTGCGAAATTCTAATTCTTCTAAATGTTTCTAATCAACAGAGGGAAGCGGCATTTGCTGACTGTAAAGCGCTGAAGCGATTCATGTTACTGTGTTCAGGAGGATTCTGTGAAGATCTCCTTTTCTGTCCTCTTGTTTTCTGCCATCTTTCTTTTTCCGATAGAACCGAGATACTTCTGGAAACATGCTGAGTGGGCTGACTCTTGACCAAATTATGATTATTCGATTACTTTGGTTGGTGTTTGAGTTGTGTTGGAATAGCTTCCTGATTCTTATCGCACAAGTTGTGTTCTTTAATTTGACACAGAACATCGTTATATTTGCTCATGTTTAGTATAATGTTTTACACAGTTTAACCATAATGTCAAAATTGCCCCCAATTGGACGATTTCCTTGGTCTTCCTGAAGTCCACGATGATCTCCTTGGTCTTCCTGAAGTCCACGATGATCTCCTTGGTCTTCCTGAAGTCCACGATGATCTCCTTGGTCTTCCTGACGTCCACGATGATCTCTTTGGTCTTTTCGGTGTTGAGGGCAAGGTTGTTGTTGCCACACCAGAGTCCCAGTTGCTGGATCTCTTTCCTGTAATACACTTTGGTAACAAGGTGGTATTTCTGGGCACACAGATAGAGCGACACAAGAGCTTTACTGTTGATGCGAATGGCAGCCATCTTGGATTGGACCTGGTAAATGGGACGCAGCAACAGCTCTTGTAAAAAGACATTCAGGCGTATGCTGACCCACTGCTTTCTAAACCCTGAACACAAATGCCCACCAGCATATTATTGGTACCCTGTATGCACAAAACAAATCGGAGCCTCGCCCTGCAGATACATGACGGGCCTAGCTGCCGCACGACTATTACTGACAATCAAATGCACCGACACAACACACAGGTTACAACGTTTCACAAATGTTTCTATTACATCAAAGATATCACAGCTCGCCATCTCCGCCCCGGCCTTCGCTTCCACCTCTCTGGCTGAAATGGACAGCAACCACAAACATGGAGTGTTTTTTTCTTTCTTTTTCTTCTTCCCCCATTTGCAGCCTTTTCAAAAACAGCCCGGGAGGTTGTCTTTCGGCTCGGCGGATATCGACCGTCCTCCTGCGCTCTCTGATCCCGGCCGTACAGCCTCAGACTGGAGCCTCACAGCTGGCTGTAAAGCCGGTGACAGCTTCACACAAGCGGCGCCGGCGTAAAAAAAAGAAAGAAATGCATGTGCACGTATCGCCGGGGCCCGGGCGCCCAATAAGCGGGTCTGTCAGTCAATCACTCTTTCAGTCAGTCAGTCAAGCTTCGACATGAAAAGGGTTTTTGTTGTAGGACGGACCGGCGCAGAGGAGGGGATACGGCGGCATCCAACGCCTCACATACAATTATGTTTGTGTTCCATTCATCCTGATAAGGAGGGCGGGGGGGAAGTGCAAATATGACAGCTCGCGGTGCGGCGCTTTGTCTCGCCTGCACTTAGACCCAACAGCCACTCAAGGGGAGACATCCGCGTTGTTTTGTTAGCTCGCTGTGTGTCTGTGTGTTTACGTGTGTGTGAAAGAGGTCCTGGGCCTGTCACCAGTCACATTTACTACAGCAGTGGCGTTGATGGCGGCGGCTGTGGCGTTGGCAGCCAGGCAAGCAGGCAGGCGAGGGGTTATAAGGGCTGGGAGAGGAGGTGAGGTAGCTCAGCCCGGCTTAGTCCCTCAGGTCCTATGTGTGTGTGCGTGTGTTTGTGTGTGTGTGTGTGTGTATGCATGTGTGTGTGCGTGAGCGTGCGTGTGTTTGAGTGTTTCAGGTCAGCACTTCGCCCGCAGCCCACTGATGATGTCCACGCCATGATGATGTCATGGTATCGATCAGCAGGGCGTCTGTTGTGGGATTTGGTGTCAGTGTCTGGAGAGAGGAGGATAGAGAGAGAGGAGGAGAGAGAGAGAGGAGGAGAGAGAGAGAGGATGGGGTTGATAGGGTGAAGTGGAGAGGGATGGGCGGTAGAAGGAGAGACTCTTCTCTCGAGCCATCTCAAACATGGATGGATAGAAGCTCATAAGTGTTTCCATTGTGTGATACTGGATACTTGTATTCAATTGACATTCAAGAGGGATATTTAATCTACCACCTTTATTTGACAGCCAAGACGTACTTTGCAAGATCACATTTTACGATCAAAACATATGAAGATGATGCATCTTTAAAGATTAAAGCAATATTTCAACATTTTGGGAATTATGTCCCCCGTATTCGTCGTATTTGGAGTTAGGCGAGCTGGTTCACATTAGCATTAAAACCTCAACGTTTTGTTTACGCAGATTCTTGTTCGGACTAAAGTCAGGGAGGTTTAGGGTCCCTCACGACAGGATAGCCCCACCCCACCCCCCACCCCTGTTTCCAGTCATTATGCTAAGCTAAACCAAATGGAGCAATCAATTTGGGTTAATTTAAATGTTATATTTTAAGCATGTTGCCGCTTTACAGGTTTAAAAGTTTAAATCAGTAACTCAACATTTTGGAAAATACATTGACTGTGTTTTCCTTCTTTCCGAAAGTGAGACGAATAGATCGATGGCACTTTCATCGACAGTCACAACCTTGTTAGCTTACGTTAGCGCTAGCATGATATTAGTATTTGTGGGGGTCAAGTACCATAAAACCACAACGCTGCATTGTCTACGCTCCTTCTTGTTTGGGTTAGAGGTTTAGAGGTTTAGAGGTTTAGAGGTGTGGGAGGTTTAGAGGTTTAGAGGTTTAGAGGTTTAGAGGTGTGGGAGGTTTAGAGGTTTAGAGGTTTAGAGGTTTAGAGGTGTGGGAGGTTTATAGGTTTAGAGGCGTGGTGTGGGAGGTTTAGAGGTTTAGAGGTTTAGAGGTGTGGGAGGTTTAGAGGTTTAGAGGTTTAGAGGTGTAGGAGGGTTAGAGGTGTGGGAGGTTTAGAGGCGTGGGAGGTTTAGAGGTTTAGAGGCGAGGAGGTTTAGAGGTGCTGGAAGGTGGATTTACACCTTTCGGCAGGATAGTGTTCCATGTTTTCAGTCTTTGTGCTAAGCTAGGCTAACAGGCTAACAAGCTAACAGGCTGCTGTCTTTAGCTTCATGTTTACAGAGTGGTGTCAATCTTCTCATCCCACTCAAACTGCTTAAATTACAGATAGATTAACAGTTGGATTGATAGATAGAGATAGATATATGATAGATAGAGATGGATGATATATAGATAGAGATAGATAGGTAGTTATATAGAGATAGATAGGTAGATAGA
>CM070091.1:7613419-7628419 GCA_036178185.1 Liparis tanakae
TCTATCTTTAATATTTCAGGAGGAAAATACTTTTAGGATGAAAACTCCACAAACCGACGTGTCTAGCCGAGCTAACGGCCGCTGTACCACTGGTCCTACAGAGAGGAAGAATATATGATTACGCTCCACAGAGAAAGAGAGAGAGCGAGAGAGAGAGAGAGAGAGAGAGAGAGAAAGAGAGAGAGAGAGGCGCTGCAGGTGGGATTTCATATGAAACAACGTCATCCTTTGAACCTCTCTGACTGGGATGCTTTTTGGTGGTCGTTTAAATTCAGTCAAGCACAGTTTCCTTTTCTTTTTTTCTTCTTCTTCAGGAAACGCAGGTGCGTGTCTGCAGGATCGAGCCGTGAGGTTTCCTTTTGACTAATTTCTGCAATTTCTCCGTTTGTGTTTTTACGAGCTGCAAATTCCTAAAAAACGAGCGAAATGAAGTAAAAGAGACAAAAGAGACAATAGAGACAAAGGAGACACAGGTTATGTAAATCCAGCATGCAGGATGAAGGCTGCAGTGATGTTTAAGTAATCCCTTCAATTAGCTGTAACATTAACAACAATGGAGCTCATTGGTCTCGTCCTCATGTAGGGCTCGTTTTACAAACACAAGTACTCATTGATGATGTGCATTGCCACCTAGTGGACTCCACCTGCACATGCATCACCAGGACAGACGGAGGCTCCCAGCAGGATGTGAGAAGAGTGAGAGTGATGTTACTTCTTTTTAAATTCCACGTCTCAGTATTCTGTAACCTGCATGAATTACATTTTTTTTAAATAATCCACAAAGGGGAGTTGAATATGCTAGAATATATATATATATATATATATATATATATATATATATATATATATATATATATATATATATATATATATATATCAAAACAATCTCCCCTGATTTGTTTGCTTCATTATCCTGATGCAGATCCATGTGGTGGGTAAGAACACGTTGAACAACAGGATGGCAGAGGAGGGCTGCAAGACCTCACGCATGGCGGGTCAGAACAGGTCAGAACAGGTCAGAACAGGTCAGAACAGGTCAGAACAGGGAGGACTTCATGGTTTTTTTTCTTTCTATTATCTCTTGCAAATCTTAAATGGACAGCTCCAGTCATGAACAGTGCAGCGCTCACATTGAAGATGTGTTTTCAGAGCCTGATACTCTCAAATAATTCGGCCTTGGCTGCATTGATTACAGAAATGTACTTAATTGCATTTATTGTGTAACTGAGGTACTTGTACTTTATTTAGTGTGTCCATTCTGTATAACGTAATACTTCTACTCCCTTTTTACCCCACTCATCTGTTGGACTGCCATGGTTACACGTTACCTCACAGATTAGCGCACACCCTCTCGCTTTAAGTCATGTGTCAGATTTAAGCTCCGCCTCCAGCAAAAAGATGTACCAAAGTCCCCAAATTGTGTCTTCTCAATGATAAGTCCATTTTCACAAACCCCAAAAGAAGTGATTGAGAGCCAGGAAGTGATTTTTTTCCACTTCCGTTACCACAATTTATTTAGGTTGATGTAGGTATTTTGAAGGTATTTTCACATTGTTGTATTAGTACCTTTACGTTAGTAAAGTATCTTTTAATCCATCACTGGATAGTAGTAATAGAGGTCCACACACTAGATTCACTGAGAAGGCCGACATGTGATCACATGACCTGAAAGTGGAGGGAGACGGAGACGTCTGAGGAGATCAAGGCCGACATATCAGCCGATTTGTCATCCTTCATTTCGCATAATGCATCCGAGAGCATCTTTTAATCGTGCGGAAGTATTTATATTTATTTATTTAATACAGAATGCTCAATGAATAAATAAAGAAACAAGCACTCAGATGTGCATTCAGACGGATGAACCCTGCTGCGCTGTGATTGGCCAACAGAAAACCCCTCAGTGATTAATGATTGGAGAAAACTCACTCACACACACACGCACACATGAATACATGCGGTGCACGCCGACAGTGCCGTCTTATTGCAATATCCATTTATTGTTGTCTTCACACAAACATGTTCACAAAACAAGAAGATCAAGGGAATCGAGCTCCCCTGAGCTCAGGGGTCGAGGAATCAGGACTCCATTGTTCTTCATCTTGTTTGTAGTTTCCCGTCATTCAGGAGAAGAATAGGAGGAGAGGAGAAGGAGGGGAAGATGAGAAGGAGGAGACGAGGAGATAAGGAGGAGGGGGAGAAGAGGAGATGGAGAATGAGGAGAGGAGAAGAGGAGAAGAAGAAGAGAAGAAGAGGAGGAAGAAGAGGAGGAGGGTAAGAGAAGAAGGAGCAGAAGAGGAGAAGGAGGGGACGAGAAGAGGAGAATGAGGAGACGAAGGAGAAGAGACAAAGACTTTTTAACGTGTTTTAACATATTTTTATTCTAATAACTGTGGATGTCGATGTCATTTCTCCTCTTCTCTTTTTCCTTCTTCACGTTTCTGATTGTTCTGTCGCTCACATGCCGAACGCCAAAGGGAACAAAGGTTCAGAGCACGAGGCGAAGGAAGTAAAGCACAACCTGAAGATTAAAGCAGCAGGAAGTGATAAAAAATCATCGCTCCAAAATGTGTGTGTGTGTGTGTGTGTGGGGGGGGGGGGGGCTCCTGAGATTTTCAACCAACCGCAATGGTTTAGATAAGATTTCTTAAAAGCTCTTAATCAATAAGTTTATTATTATTATCATTATTATTATTATTATTATTGTTTATTATGTTAACAATGGATCAAAACATTTTTTGGGCTTCATGTTCACCTCATCAACGCGACAGCTCGTTTCTTATTGGTCCAGAGGGCAAATGAGTGAGTCCTCCGGGTGGTGGTCCAGAAGTGATTTCATACTCACTGTCCCACATTATCATAACCCCCCCCTCCCCACACACACACACACACAGACACACACACACACACGCACACACACGCACACACACAAACAGACACACACACACACAGACACACACACACACACACAGACACACACACACACACACACAGACACACAGACACACACACACATCTCTAGACTGAGTGTTGGTGATGCTCGTGTAAAAAAAACACTCTCAATACAAAAAAGGTTATATGTACAATATCATACAAACAGAGGTCAGTGTTTGAGAGGGGGGGGGGGTTCAAGGGTACAGCAACACCGACAGGTGTGTGTGTGTGTGTGTGTGTGTGTGTGTGTGTGTGTGTGTGAGCGTGTGTGTGTGTGTGTGTCGTCCAGCAGAGGGAAACATTTCACAGCAGTGATGGTGTTATAGTCACGATGCCACACAGAGGGGAGCAAACCAGAGGTTGTAAAAAAAAGAAAGAACAAAGACGAGAAGTTGAGTGAGGAAGAGGAGGAGGGAGAATTCAAAGTGTGCAAATCAAAGTCAGCAAAACTGTCACGCTCACGGCAACCACACAGTATGTACACGTCAATAAATAAATCTGTGGATCAAAATCTCAGAAATTAAATCACAATAATTACATGACTTGGAAAGCCTTTACCGGAATTCCCAGAGGAAGAATTTCCGGTCCAGAGTGAGAAAAGAAAAACATAAAAAAGAACTATCAGTTGGCTTCATACGCAAAGCATTTTGTATGAAAAGTCTTGTCTCAGAATACAAAAAATGATATTTGCTCCCGGATGTGATGCACTTCCTCTGCCAGCCTGCAGGCGGGAGCTCGGCTTACAGTCTTATCAAATGTGTTTGTGTTTCACATCCGTTTTCTTTTTCTTTTTTTGGAGAGAAGACGCAACCATCTGAGAGAAGAAGGGAGGGAAAAAAAGAAGAAGAAAAAAAATAGCCAAGTGAAGATCTTGTCTGTACTCATCCCATGTTTGCTATTGTGTGCTGAGAGATATCGGAGACAAAGGCCCTGCTTCTCACACTGCTGTGCGAGTGCAGTGTGTGTGTGTGTGTGTGTGTGTGTGTGTGTGTGGCTCAGCAAAAGGATGTTTCGAAGGGTAAATCTCAGCAGCATCCTTCAGAGAGCTCCTTTGATCCAACGTGCCTCCTTCTCAGTTGTCACGGTTTGAGTCTTTCAAAGAGCCACTGAGGACACAAGTGAGCGTCACGTGAAGAGTTCAGACAAAAAAAAAAATAATCGGATTCAAAAAGACAAAAAACAAGGAGAGACGTTCCAGACTCTGTCCTGAATTTCCGACAGAGAGAAAAGTCTTGAAAGAGTTTTGCCTATCGGTTCCCCGGGGGTTTGAGAGGGCAGGGGGAAAGGTGTGTGTGTGCACTCCATCGTCTAGACCTGCGTGGAATAGGCGCGGTGCAGCGCCGCGTGGCGCCCGGCCGGGTGGGCGGCGCAGCGCGGCGAGTGCTCCTCCGGCCGGTCTAGACTTCGCTGGAAATGGAGCGAGACGGTATGAGGACATCGGGGGTGGCGGGGAACCGATAGGGCTGATGGTCACGTGATCTCGGTGAACGGAGATCCCCGCTGAGTCTGCAGGGGAAAGAGAGGAGTGAGAAAGAGAGAGAGAGAGGATGGTGAAGGAAAGAGAGAGAGAGAGAAAAGTGAAGAAAAGAATAATCAAGAGTGATGCGCTGGATGAGGAGGGAGGAGGCGAGGAACACGGGCCAAACCGAGCAGGAACAGAAATTAGGTGACGGAGGTATAGTGGGGAGTGGCGATGGGGGGGGGAAAAGAGGTGGGGCTCAAGGTCGGTTAGAATGGTTGGACGTAAGCGTTGTAAGGTGGGGAGGAGGAGAGTGCAGGATGCTGGAGGAGAGTGAGGGACAAGGGAGCAGAGTGAGAGGAGAGAGGCAAGGTGGGAGGACAGAGGAGAAGAGGCAGACAGGTGAGGGTTAGTGACGCAGACGGACCACAGAGGACGCCACACACTCGCCCGGAATACTCGGCGCCGGCGAGAGCAACACATATTTTAGGAGGACGGCAGACATCTTGGCTCCGGTGGAAATAAAGCCAAAGGTTCATTCCCCATCTCACAAGGCCCAGAGACTAACTCGAGGGGTTTCTTTGGTACTTAGGGAAGGGGGGGGGGGCAACGAATTCAAGGTAAGAGACACAGGTGTGTGCATCTCAGTGAGCGCAGCAGGCATGCCCCGCCCCCGCCCCTTACCTGAGGGCCACTTAACTTTTCGAGTGGACTCTCCACGCAGGGCAGCGTCACCATCGGCATGCCCAGCACGGACTCGGGCCGCTGGGGGCGCGGCGGAGGAGGACTCGGCAGCATCCGCTGGAAGTTGTTGATCACGCAGGTCACCTGGGGGGAATAAAGAGGGATGTGTGATTGGGTTGGACCCCTTCGCTCAACCCTCTAGTTCCCTCTAGTTAATATTAAGAATTTGGCTAAATATGGACTCAGTCTGACTGTATTTGGTTTACGGGCCAATCGTAATCTGGCAAATCCGGCCACACTTGCATAAAATGTACGACATCGACGTTGTTGTTGTACTTTTTTAGCGACGAGAAACTAAGAGACCAGCTGTCTAAGAACCTCAAAGGTGGTAAACCTGCCGCGGTTACCGACTTCCTGCCGGGTCCGTTCCTCTCACCAAAAACACAGCGATGGCCGCCCCGGTGAAGAACCCCGCCAGCACGTCGGCCCAGTGGTTGCGGTACTCGGCCACACGGACCACGCCCACCAGCATGGCCAGGCAGAACAGGGTGAGGCTGATGGTGGGCTTGGTGAGCCGCGTGCCTTTGGTCTTGAACACCAGCGTCACGTACATCTGCAGAGAAAAGGTACAAACAACACCTATACATCACAACCTCACTGGATGATTCTTATTATCATGAGCAGAGAAAAAACGGAACTTTGTCTAGTTGTTTTTAGTATTCTTGACTGGACACAACTGGAATAATATAGAAATAGTAAACGTTAAAGATGAGGGCGGATACAGACCTTTCTAAATGTAAAGAAGAACATATTTCAGCATGAGTTTATACTTATACTCTTTATGAAACGTTCCTTCAAGAAATCCAAACTTCAAAAATACCAAAAGTGATACCATAAGTGCTAATTCAAGTGTTTATCAGTTTTGATACAAGATATCGTCAGAATTTATTTATTTTTGCTCAAATATGGAATGTGGGATAAAATAAAAGTTGAACGTTTGAAAACAATACTTTTCATCCTTTCTTGTTGAGAGTGTGATGAGAGGATCAATAAGACTAAATAAGAAGCTACAGTCAGCAGCTGGTTAGCTTAGCTTAGCATTATGACTGAAAGACGCTACTAAGTACGTCCAAAGGAAGCTAGCTGCCAGATAATCTCACAGTGGAAACAAGACTGACAGAAATAGTTCGGCTCATAACCATTTGTATGGATAAAAAACAAAATCTTCATTCTAAACTAATTTGGTATCAATCGGATTCACAAACTCTTTCTGGTGTCTCGGCAAGAGATGTGTTGGACTTCGACCCCAGAGAACGAGGCGCAAACACGAAGCCCCTCCCCCAGTACGCTCCAACCTACCACTGAGAACACGGCCGAGTAGACGCTCAGCGCCGCGTCCTTGGACGGGAAGGACTTCCTCGCCGACATGACGACCAGCGGGTTGCCCGTGCAGGCGCGGCGCTCGGCGATGTACTGCATGGTGGACTGGCAGCCCAGCGCCGTGTAGTTGGGCCGGCAGGCCGACAGGAAGTGGGGCGTCTGGTTCCCCGTCACCACCTGGCCGGCGTTGGCGAAGATGGTGGTGGTGAACAGGCCGAAGGCGTAGACGCCTGGGGGGCGAGAGATGAAGAAGTAGAGACGAAGAAGAAGAGGTGAAGAAGTAGAGATGAAGAAGTAAAGGTAGAGATTAAGAAATAGAGACGAAGAAGAGATAAAAAAAGTAGAGATGAAGAAGTAGAGATGAAGAAGTAGGGATGAAGAAGAAGAGATGAAGAAGAGAAAAAAGTAGAGATGAAAAAGTAGAGATGAAGAAGTAAACGTAGAGATGAAGAAGTAGAGATGAAGAAGTAGAGATGAAGAAGTAGGGATGAAGAAGTAGAGATAAAGAAGTCGAGATGAAGAAGAGATAAAGAAGTAGAGATGAAAAAGAAGAGATAAAGAAGTAGAGATGAAAAAGTAGAGATGAAGAAGAAGAGATAAAGAAGTAGAGATGAAAAAGTAGAGATGAAGAAGAAGAGATGAAGAAGTAGACATGAAGAAGTAGAGATGAAGAAATATAGATGAAGAAGAGATAAAGAAGTCGAGATGAAGAAGAGATGAGGAAGTAGAGATGAGGAAGTAGAGATGAGGAAGTAGAGATGAGGAAGTGTGTTAGACGCTTCCACACACGTCACAGCGCTGGGAGATAAAAAAAGAAGAAAGGAGTGTTTCCTCCTTCCTGAAATAGCTCCAACACTTTATTATCGACGGAGGTGTGAAGTTCCTCCACCTCCGACGGCTTCAGCTCGAGATGCAAATGTTCCGGCGGCTTCATTCCTACCGCCGTGACGCTGAATAATTTAAACCTCGTCCAATTAACAGCCGCAGGCACGAGGCGCGGTTGACTGGCGCTCGGCGTGTTCCCAGAAACGTTCTCCCTTTTCGCTTCGTTGAGCTCTTCTTCTTCTTCTTCTTCTTTTTTTTCAAAGCGCTCACCGAGGAAGCGGACGACGCGTCTCAGCAGCGGGTTGAAGTAGCAGCAGTCTGCGGTGACGATGGTCTTCTCCTGGGTTCTCTCGGCCTTGGTGAAGAAGGCGCACAGCTCGCCGACGACAATCTGCGCCCGCGAGAAAAGAAGAACAGAAGCGGCGGTTAAAAACATTCCCGTTGTGCTTTCTTCTTCTTTTGATGCTTTTATGTTGTCGGTGCATCTGAAACACCTGGATGTATTGCATCGTAGTTAACAGACAGTGGAGCGGTCCTTTGACCTCCCACACGGCGAGGTCAAAGGTCAGAGCAGGCCAGCAGTGTGCTGATGGGACCAGCTGCTGATCATATTCAGGAGTTTTTACATTTCTGGATTTATTTGTCACATTTTGTTTGACAAAGTTAAAATAGTAACGCCTGTTGAACTGCACGTGAAAGAATGATCCAAGTGACCTCAACTCAGCTTATTGATTAAACACCGGCATCTGATCGCTAGCGGTATCTCGGTGCACCCCAACTTTGAAGAACATGGCTTGAATTAATAATAATGGCCCACGCGGACGTAAACAGCCGTGACATGATGCAGATGTTGGACCAATCACATCACAAAGATAAATGAAATGCTTTACACTATTCTGCACAGGGAGCTCAACGCAGGAGGAGGCAATGAAGTCCGGTGTGAAACACAACCAGCTGCACACCGAGGAATCCGATGACCACCGGCAGCACTCATGACTAATGACCTCACATCGCACAGGGCGAGCGGAGCTAATGAGACTTAATCTTCTTCATCTATTTTATTAAAAACAGCATGGAGAGGTCAACCTGCTACGGCTCACAGACCGAGAGGTCCGACCGACCGGTTTCAGCCGAGTCTCGTCCAGACAAGTCAAGCGAGGTAACCGCATGCGGCGCCCGGTCAGCGGCACGCGGTGGCTGTGAAGTGTGAGCCCGGCCGAGTGCCTCCTTTCATTAGCCCGACGCAGCCCTGCTGGGGGTCTCCATGGCAACCCTCCAAACACAAATACGAGCGTGAAATTAAAAGTCAAGGGGGTGTTTTAATCAGTGGCTTCGAATCCGAGGGGCGATGGACCACCGGCGCACTGTGGACAACCGTTTACGGGCCAATTAAAAGATGGCGCGGCCGCGGTTTCCATGGCGACCGTGTAGGGTTGGAGATATAATGGCTCGTGGTCACTTTGCCTCGGGGATGTGGTGGCGGGTGTGACTTTCGTGTTGGACGCTGTTGGTAAATGCCAACGCTTATTCGGGAATGTTTGTTTGGCCTCTTGAGGCAGTAGCACATAATCTCAACCAATATCTCCTAAATTCTCTCTCTCTCTCTCTTTATCTCTCTTTATCTCTCTCTCTCTTCACTTGCTCTGTATAGCTGTCGCTGAGGTTTAGGGTCGAAGCGGATCATCACAATGCCTTGAAATCAAACTGCCCGTCCAGTCTGCAGACTCCCCGACGATGCAGGGGGGCCGTGGACACACACACACACACAAACATACACACACGCACGCACACACAAACACACGCACACACAAACCAGATTAACTCACGAGCATTGGGCCCATTTCCTGCTCTGTGCGTGCGAGTAATCAGATCTCGATTTGTGTCGGTGGGCATTAGTCAAATGTGAGAATGCATTCACACTCGACCCTCTGACGCAAGGTGGGAAGGGGGGGGGGGGGGGGGGGACACTCGGAGCTATGGGATGAGTGAGGTCCGATTGCGGAGACGACAGAGGAGGAATAAAGGAGAGCGGAGGAGCGATGGGAGGATCGGGGGGGAAGAGGAACAAGTGGGATTAGGATCTCATCGAGCCGCTTCGAGAAGTCAACCGCGACTGCACGCCGCGTCGGAAAGCCACGCGGGCGACGAGCGGCCCGTCCCGCCGCCATCGAGCACTCATTAAGTGGACAAATTTAGGCGGCTCGAAACGAGCCTGAACGGTTTGCACGTGCAGAAGATCGCTTCACTCACTCTGCGTTCACACCAGTTGTGAGTATCCGCCACGCTTTACTCGCGTGGGTTTACTCGCTTCATTCTATGTGTGGCTTTTCGCGTCACTCGCTTTATTCGCGCTTTAGAGGGGGCGGGGCTTCAAATGACATAGTGCGCTCGTCTCTGGGCCATCAAGTAAAAGATTTGTCTGTTAAAATATCTTGAATTTCTCTTTTTGTTTCCTGGAATAATTTGTTACCCAATTCCTGGTTTACCAAGATGATTTGACTTTGTGAAGCTGAAAGGTCAAAGTGTCATGTGACCACGTCCTAAACTAAAGGGAGACGCCTCGGGTGAAAAAAGAAACGCATGTGACTACCGGCTAGTTCACTGTGAAACCTTCCCAGCTGATCACTAACATTGAGACACTTTCTTTTTGCTATCATCTAATGTCGGCATTTGCATTACAGGAATGTGACCATTGGATAAAAGCAGGTTCAAAATGCTTGTTGCATTTCTTGAAAAGTTATTACAGAGGTGATTTTGGATTTCTTTTAGTATTTTTCCATGAATCAAAACATCTTGTTACAAAAAACAAAGACATGTTAAGTAAATATATATATATATTTTCATTTTATGTTAAATAAATAAATTTGAAAGACTTTTGACATTTTATTTCCCCGCAGAAATGTCTTTCTTTTTTGTGACAAGATGTAATGATATATGAAAAAACATGAATACATTTCAACTGGAACGTTTGATGTTGAGCGGTGAAGAGTTCTGATAGAAAAAATGGTATATATATATAATAATACGAATATATTAGATATTAACATGTAACTTCCTCAGTCAAATAAAACACAGCTCCTTCTGACATGTAAATGTGTACGGATGTTTTACGTCTCCAAGAAAACACGGATAATCCCCCAAAGTATCTAAACTGAACTCTTATTTGTTGTCCCGAAGTGTTTCTACGTCCCAAACCGCCGCAGTGACCGCTAAACACTTTAAAAATCAGGAAATAGAAGCGAATGATCGAGGAGCCCGGACGGAGCCGAGAGCCCGCTGCGTCCCCCGAGCTGCACGGAGCGGCCGGGCCGCTCGGCGCCGTGAGCCCGAACGCTTCTGACACCGTTGGAAGGTCATTCATGTGTGAAGTACACAGAGATGGCGAGCTGTCGCTACTGTCCCATTATCCGCCGTCATCTGCGGCGACCTCGATCTCTGTGTGAGCGAGCTTCTTTCGGCCTAATGGACGACGCGGCGCCCGTCCGAGCGCATCAGGATCAGCGCCGTCGCCTTCACTCTCGCCGGGATTTTTAACGGGAGGCCTGGAGGAGCGAGGACGGACGGCGCCGTGGAGGATGACGCCAAAAAAGACGAACACAACCTCGCAGACGGATGGACACACAAACACAGAGAATGTATCCGGGGGCCCAGCGATGAACACTGAGGAGGATCTGGAGGTATTCTGCCTCACAGGAGCAGAAACTCTCTTCGCCATTGTGTCACTTCAAGCCCTAATCCCTCTCTTTACTGCTTTCTTTGTTCCTTCCCCACTGGGAAGGAAAGTAGGTCATACAATCTTTGTCTCTCATTTTTTATTTTATTTTATCCACAGCGCACTCGCACGCACAAAACCTTTTACGATCCTTAAAAACAATCTGCATCGATGGGACTGCACGCTGTTTCATGTCTCACTGTGTTTCTATTCTCTCTCTCTCTCTTTCTCTCTCTCTCTCTCTAATCATCTGGGAGCCTCAGACCACAGGGTCGTCTGACGGATGGACCTGAAGCAGAGAGAAGGACTCGGGTGGAGTACCAACAGTGTTCTGATAAACGTATTGCCAATTTCCTTTCCCCCCCGGGAAAAATATAGTTGCAAAAAAACGTTTGTGTAAACTTGCTTTTCCCTAAATAGACCACACATCCTGTGACAAAGCGGCTGCTCAGCAGCTGTTTGCTGAGGTCACCACAGGTGCGAGCGAATGAAGGCCGTTCAACAAGTGGCCGAGTCGGACACGCAGCACATCTGTTTCATCACCTGGATTCAACTGTTGAATAATATTCTCCAGAGGACCTTTGTGAGAGCGAGCAACAGATTTGCTTCAGTGCCCAATTGCAGAGATGACGTTCTGCAATAAGTCGTCTGCCTTATTATTGACACATTTTGTGTGTCAAAATGTGTCAACGCAGAGTTGAGAACAGAAGTCAAGGGGCGGAAAGTCGTCACCTCCCCAGCCACCCGTCTCATTGACCCGGGTCAGCAGCGCCGGCCTAGATGTGCGAGTATCTGTCTGCGTTTGATAAAAGTGGAGACCTGGCATGTGGTAAAGTCAAATAAACTGCAAAGAGGCAACAGCTTCGGAGAGAGCGAAGTCGTTGATCCGTGGCTGTGCAATTGCGCGTGAACGTGAGAGTTTTCTGCCGAGGTCACGGCTGCTCTGAGTGAAGCCTGGCGAGGTTTAATGATGAGTTCACTGACAATATGGCTGAGGACGCTGACGGGACACCTCTAGGATACTCTGGGAAACCTCTGGGATACCTCTGGGATACCTCTGGGACACCTCTGGGATACCTCTGGGATACCTCTGGGACACCTCTGGGATACCTCTGGGACACTCTGGGATACCTCTGGGACACTCTGGGATACCTCTGGGACACCTCTGGGATACCTCTGGGACACTCTGGGTCACTCTGGGATACCTCTGGAACACCTCTGGGATACCTCTGGGACACGTCTGGGACACTCTGGGACACTCTGGGATACCTCTGGGACACTCTGGGATACCTCTGGGATACTCTGGGATACCTCTGGGACACTCTGGGACACTCTGGGATACCTCTGGGACACTCTGGGATACCTCTGGGACACTCTGGGATATCCCTGGGATACCTCTGGGACACCTCTGGGATACCTCTGGGACACCTCTGGGATACCTCTGGGACACTCTGGGATACCTCTGGGACACCTCTGGGATACCTCTGGGACACTCTGGGTCACTCTGGGATACCTCTGGAACACCTCTGGGATACCTCTGGGACACGTCTGGGACACTCTGGGATACCTCTGGGACACTCTGGGACACTCTGGGACACTCTGGGATACCTCTGGGACACTCTGGGACACTCTGGGATACCTCTGGGACACTCTGGGACACTCTGGTACACTCTGGGATACCTCTGGGACACTCTGGGACACTCTGGGACACTCTGGGATATCTGGGTTCAAGCTCTGAGGTGAAAGAGAGGACAAATAGAAAAACAAACACAGGCTCAAGTTTGAGCCGTTCTAGACATACTGATGGTGGGTTGTGGGTAAACACTGCAGTACCCCCCCATTCACTCAAGACATGGGTGTCTTATGTCACATATTATAGCAAATAATCAGTTGTTTTGGTTTTGTTTGCTGATAGAAGGAATTGTTGTTTGAATTAAAACACATTTTGCCTGTTATTTGTCGCGGTACTTACTAATCTAGACTCCCTTTGGAGTGAGGTGGCTAGTCTTAGAGAGACGTTTGCCTTCTCTCCATCGGAATAAAAAAAAGATATAGTGCTATTTTATTTGAGAGAAAAAAGACATCTCTTACAAAAAGACGATCTGGATTTGATCCATATCAATACAGGTGAGAGGACGAATGTGTGTTTTAGATTTGGGGGAGAACTATGGCTTTAAATTCACAAAGGACAACCTCTTATCGGGCTGACACACACACCGTGGTTTTCTTTAGGGAGACCAATGAAAGAAAGGCCTAACGCAATCACAGTCCCTTATTCGAAGGATAACTAAAAGCGGACGATGGATCTCCATCATCCCGAAGGACGACTCGCTTTTAATCCGTTGTGCAAATGTGTGTGCGGACTTCATCGTCTTTGCACTGGAGTTACAACACAATGGAGGGGAAAGTAAGGAAGCATCTCTTGGAAATATGCGTACGTTCCCTTTCGTTGCTGAGAGGTAGCTGAGAAGATTGATACCCATGTCTCTACGTTAGCTTAGCTTAATATAGCTTAGCATAAAGACTGGAACAGGCTAATAGTAGTGTGGCTACCACACAAGGATGAAGGCTTCACCTAGAATTGATCTGGATGAGCTGACACTTAGATAAGTGATAAGGAAAAGAGCAGCGAGCGAGAGCGTCTTCCCGTCCGGTTGCACTTGGATTGGATCGATCACTCCGGCTGCAGATTGAGGAGCTGAGGCGACCCCGTCGATTGATAGAAGACGTGTGTCGATTGGAGGGTGAGACAAACAACAGGTGTGAGGAGGAGAGGTGGCGGAGTAGAGCTTCACAAGGAGGCGTCGATGAGCGAGGAGACCAAGGAAGGGCCGAACCCGAGTGAAGATGGAGCGCTATTGGACCTGAAGTTGAGTGAATGCGGCAGATTTCCAACCAAAGGAAGGGAACAAAAAGCAAGGGATGAGGATACAATTCCACTGGGGAAGGGAAGGACGGTTATGAATAGAAACATGACGGCAAAAAGGTTGTGGAGAACCGATCAAAGGAATGAACACACATTTGCGAGCGCACTGTCAGATTGGACCTGAGCGAGCTAAGTTAACTCAACTGGCTCCATTAGGATCCCTTTCAAGATGCCGGTGTGTGTTTGTGGGGAGTCTGCAGATCTAAAATAGGAATATCAAGAGCAGTCTTTTTTTTTCTTCTTCAAATGCAAACTCATGTGACTTGCTTTCATGGTTCAGGTCCGTCTGCAATCTTGTGACGACAATAATTAAAATGGAGATTTAGCACAAATTCATTATTTTTAAAAGCTTGACAGTTTTCAGATTCCTGTAAAATGTAAAACGCTTACAAAAAATAACCATTTAATGTCCATTTTTTATACTTTATATCTGCTTCTCGATACCAACTTTAAAAAGATTCTCATTTTAATGCGAGTTTAAAATTAAAGAATCAAATGAGTATATATATATATTTGGCCTCTGTCATCCCTGTAACGCGAAGCCCGACATGATAAGCCACAGTCACTAAACCGATGGCACGAACGTGACCAACAGACGGAGGTGGGAAGTCGTCGGGTCGCTCCTCTTCGGAGGATCGGCTCCTCGTGCTCCAACTTCCCTTCAAGGTGATTGATGGTTCTAATGAGACGTGGAGGCCCCACTGGGAGCTGTCAGGGAGCCACGGAGTGCGGGACTCTGGCGCTGACCCAGAAAGGCTTCGGGTGGCAGATTACCGACTCGGACGGGCGGCTCCTCCCTCTTCCTGCCGTCACCTGGGCCTTTTGATCGTTGCGGTGCAGCGCTCCAAAGACAGGAAGGAAGATAGTTCATAAAATACAAAGTCTGCTTGCAATCATCGGCAACAATGATCCAAAAACCTCTTTCCAAAAGTGCCACAACTCTTTTTGCATTATTATTATTTGTATGCGCTTGATAAAAAACAACGAAGAGCTCAGTCTGCTTGGGGAACCGGAGGCACTTGGCGGAGCACTTTTGCACCAGACTAGGGCTATCACAGGGAATTACTGCTGCTAGCTTTCTGC
>CM070091.1:8321740-8339307 GCA_036178185.1 Liparis tanakae
GAGTCCTTCAACAGACGAGGTCCTGCTCTGTCGTAGCCGAGCCAATTGCCGGAAATGTCTTTTTGCGACTGAAGCAGTTGCAGATCCCTGAGAGTGACGAGTCAGCAGTCGATGACGGAATAAATCAGTCAATAATTTTTTTAATTAACCACAGAATTTCCTTGAGCATAGAGTCCAGCATGAGCACAACAACAATCAAGGTGTCAATATTCTCATGTTGCAATAACTGATTGTTGTAAATGAAATGGATTGGATTGGATTCAATTTATTGTCATTGCTAGAGTACAGGTACAGGTACAGAGGCAACTTATTGTCCATAACATGCCATAATTCAGATGTTTTGAACTTCAAATGTTAAAAGTGATCCGTCATACGGAGACTAAGCTTGGTGCAGAGCTGCTCTATCGTCACCAGACAGACAGAAGCTCCAGACGCAGGTACAATATGGCTTTTGTTTTCCATGGCCACGTGCACATGGCCTTGTCCTCAAAGCCTCCCTTCATGTCTCAGTCACACACACACACACACACACACACACACACACACACACACACACACACACACACACACACACACACACACACACACACATTCTCTCTGTCAGTGAAACAGTCCAAAGCTTTCCATTGGTTAGTTATGTGTGTGAATGAATCGGCGAGGTTGCAAAGAGACATTTGATAGGTTGACAACCCGGAGAGAGAAGGAGCATGAAAGAAGGAGGAGAGCACTCGGGGAGCCCGGTTTCAAAGACCCGCGTCAAACTCAGGATATAAGTATCCAAAAAGACGACTTCCTTAACTTTCACGGCTTCAAAATTCTAAAGAGACCTTCAGCGATTCATCTTCTTTAAAAGCTGTATCCGTTTGTGCCGAGGCCTTTCCTCATAATTAAAGTACAAAGTGGCATCCTGAAAGTGCATTTAGGCATCAGAATCTCTTCTTAAAGGTAAAAATGAAATTGTATTTCACCTCACTCTATTGTGACCTACATACATAAGTAACAAACACACTCATTGTAAACCCAACCACGAGCTTTCCCCCAAACCTAACCGAGTATTTTTGCTGCCTATACCAAGCCATTTAACTTCAAACTAAAGTAAACCAACGCTGGAATTTTATTTTGAAATGACACAAGCCGTAACAATCCGACTCTGCCTGGTCCAAACTGGAGTCTGGAGTCGTGCCTTTCGTCTCACAGTTTGTCGGTGTCTGGCTTGGATTGAGGATGATTACCCCTCATCGCCACAGTTGCCGCCAAAGACACAGAGACGGAGGTTTTCGAGATGGCACCTGTGAGTCGGAGAGTTGTGTGCTCGGTGGAGGGGAGACAGAACAGAACTTTACTTGTGGTAACAGTTCTCTTGCGGACCGTTGTGAAAGAGAAACACACATTCTGCTTCTTTTCTTTTTTCTTTCTCTCACTCCTCTAACTCAACGTGTAACTCTCTCTGAGGGTTAATCTATACTCATAAATTAGGGTGCCGCTGCTGACGCTGCATGATGTCAGTTCATTACATGCCCCAGTGGGCCGTACATACAGTATGAGCCTCCCACATCCTCAGTATGAGCCTCCCACATCCTCCCTTTACCTCTCTCATTTGGAGATAGTATCGTATATATATATATATATATATATATATATATATATATATATATATATATCCTCCACAAAACACGAGCAAAGGCAACTTCCTGAATGTAAAATTCTTTCAGCATTTAAAAAATATTATTTCATTTTCACATATTGGCTATAACAAAGGAAACAGAGAGAGAGAGAGAGAGAGAGAGAGAGAAAGCAGGAGGCGTATAGACTTCTGTCTGTTGGATCAGGTTCAGACCAGGGAGGGTTAGCGGGTCTGTGTCTGTGGGACTGGCTTCCTGTGATTGTAAATCTATCCCCTTGTTCTGTAATGTGTGTGTGTGTCTGTGTGTGTGTGTGTGTGTGTGTGTGTGTGTGTGTGTGTGTGAGAGAGAGAGAGATCAGGGCGTGTCGTTAAAAAGATTTTAATGTTAGCACATCAAACTCTTGACCTGTTTGTTTTCTCTATCATGTCTTCCCCCGTTCCCAAGAATGTTTTATCAGCTTATTCTTTTTTTATAGAAGATGTCACCTTGTTTTCTCATCTGCTTCCATTTTAATTTGCTCCTGTCCGTTTTCTGTCAATGCAGACTCTAAATCACCATACGTTTACCTGCCGTCCACGAAGATTCAGAATACAGTAAATTCCTCGTCTTTAATTCAATCAGCGTGACAGCACAGAGACACTCAGCCTCCCTGAGTTTCTTTTCTTGAATAGAAATACGGTTTTCATTCAGTAATTACGTCTCCTTGATCACATTTACCTTGTTCTTTCACCAAGAGCTCATTAGAATCAAAACGTTGTCTACTTAAATATTTATGTTTTCTGATTAAGAGTCAGAGAGCGGAGCATTAGCCTCCTTCCATCGATACTGCTGTCTAATAATGTGTTATTAGATTTGGACTTGAAGGTCGAATGAACCCCACCAACCCCGCCCTGAAAATACAAAATGGCTGCTCTGAGGACGTGAAGTTCAGGGTTTGCATGCACAAAATACCGTCGTTATCAACTGGCATAGCTAACAATGGCTAACAGCCGCTTACAACTGCTAACCTGGCAACTGGAATGCAATTAATTGGGCTGTCCGCCTTCCACATGAGCTGTCGTGGCAATTCCCTTTTCACAGGTCGCCTTTGTGTTAAGTGCTAATTAACATATGTTAGCACGCTAAATAACAACTATAGGCCTACTGAGCTCTGTGATAATCTGCATATTAGCCTTCAGTGTGATCGTGTTAGCGCGTTGTCGTCGTTAGCATGTCCGGGTACTAGCCGTGTTCCCTATGAAACCTCTGTGCTCGTCTCTGTGACTATCTCCTGCTTTCTCTTTCTCCCCCACCCACCTCTCTGCATGTCCCATCCCAAGAGTCTCTCTCTCCTCCCTTCCAACCTTTCAGACTTTGGCCTGAATTTGGCCTTTTTGTTTTTAAGTCTTCGTATTTGGTCAGGGTGAAATGCCATATCAGAGGGTCAAACCAGGAGAGTATGTATCACCGTCAGTCAGAATGCCAGAGTTACGTCAATGCGCCGTGATTAAAATAGTCCCAAAGACATTTGTGATATTGACGTATTGATGTGTGCGTGCAACACGCTAGCGGCTTCAATAAACCATATATATCAATTCAATCTGTCAGTGACCGACTTTCATCTCCACTTCTCTCCTCATCTTCTTCTGCCCTTTCCTCCTTTCATTCTTCTATGCCCTCCTCCATCCCTTCGTCCTTCCTCCCTTTTTTCCCAGCAGTCGGACAGAAATAGCCATGACGTGTGTGTGTGTGTGTGTGTGTGTATCGGTAGTCAACTGGAATAGATCCATACCAGGACCTCACGGTGTGTGTGTGTGTGTGTGTGTGTGTGTGTGTGTGTGTGTGTGTGTGTGTGTGTGTTGCTCGTCTTGCTCATCTCACACACTGGAAGGCTCAGGCTTTTCTCCCTGGGCGTTCTCTGTTAGAGAACCTGACATTTACACTCTGAGACGGAGGCACCATCTTGCACATCAAAGCCCTCCTAAACTTGGCCTTTCACCGGGTCTCTCACTTGCTTACTCTCCCACGTTTTCTGTTAACTTTAAAACCAGACACAGGCTAATTTGGAATACTTTTTTTATTAATCGTGAAGGTTATTTTTGTATTCAAATATTCAGGGGATATTGGATGTGTATTGTGCTATTGCTGGGTTTGTTGCTCATTTAATAACTCATCTTATCTCTACGTGTGCCTCTGTTGAGCAGCATTGTAGCATTCATAATTCAGAATGTGCTCATTTGCAAGCAATTAAATGAATCACTTACTGTAACTTGTACAGAAGATCTAAAGCTTTTGTTTCCCTTTTTTAAATCTTCATAAGGGAAACACTTTTTAAGATGGATCTTTCTTTCTACTTACTCTCTACTTTACGTTATGTTTTCAACAGCAGTTCAACTAAGCAGCAATTTTTCAACTTTTTTTTTTTTCGTTCGCTGTTTACACCGCCATTTCCCACCTGCAGCCTTCCAACCTCTGGGATGTGAAGATTTGCTGTGTATCTGTCTGTCAGTCCGTCAGCCCTCGGTAAAGGTTTAATGCTTGAACAACGAAGGAGTTCTGTTACCTAACATGAGAACAAAATCTGTCTATTTGTATCATGAAAATGTGAAATAATTCTAAGTTTATGTCATGTGAATGAAGTCCACACCCTCATTGGACTTCACTCACTGGAAAACATCACATGTTTCAGTCCCACGCTGACTGAATGATTAAACTCCAGTAAACTGCTCGATTATCCAAGTGCAATGATAAAATATTTGATTAATTTGACGCTGCAAAGATATGACCCCTGCACGCTCAGGCGCGACGGTCATTTGCGCCTTTGATCAATACGGGGGAGTAGCGGTGGGGTCATTTACTGCTGGGTAATTGATCTGCGCAATAATAATTGGAGAAACCAAGCACAGAGACTCATTTTTGCATAAACATACAGAGCGAGAGAGAAAGAGAGAGAGATTGTGAGAGAGAGGGAGAGAGATAGAGAGATAGAGAGGGAGAGACTTCAGTGTTGAATCACTGCAGCCAACCTAGTTTAGGAGCTATATTAGGAGTCAGATTTGAGAGTTTCTCTCTACTGAATTCAACACTCTGATAACTCAGGGGCCGCTGATGTCAGCGTCACATGTAAGCGAATGGGAGTGTGTTTGTCTGTGTTTTATGCGTGCGTGCGCATTTCCCTAATTGAGCGTTCACTCACCCACTGCCCTAACCAGCGATTGCCCAATCATAATTTAGCAACTGTCAAGACGTTTGGATTTCCCAACACGCTCCAAACATGTACAGTCTGCAAGGTGCTGCAATAAAAGAGACATGTGGCAGTCAAAGTGTGTGGAAGGTGATGTCTGCTGAAACATATGCTACAATTGTTAGCATGTCTTAGCATTAGGCTAACGTTTTAGGCTCATGTTAGCAGCACTGGCCTTTGCTGCATGCAAATTGGGAAAGCCAGTAAAACATTACACAAATTAGGGTCACATTTTCCAAAACACATCTGTTCTCAACAACTATGCACGCTAAACAGAACAAAATATGGTAACATTCGTTGGTCTTACTTTATTTGATCACAAAATTAACTAACTTTTGACTGAAATACCTAGAAAATACTTCTCCTTATGGCATCTACATGGATCACCTCAGCCTTTAAGATGTTGTATGTGTGGTGGAAATTAATGTTCCGATGCCTTGTGAGAAATCAAAAGTACTTTGAGCGCTGTAGTTTTATCACACTTTATTATATAGTAACAAGTTCACAAATGATCAGAATGTGAGCCTGGTACAACCAAGTGGACAAGTGAGTCAACTAGACAAATAGGTCATCAGACAAATAAGTAGTCACACAACCAAGTCATGGAAAACACCCAGCTGAGTGGAGCAAGTCTCTGGACCCTCCGAGTGAGAGTGGCAGACTGAATGCCGCCTTCTTGGTTGATCCGCCTCCTCTTTATACACCTCGCCGAGATGCGCCCATTTCGGAGCGTTTCCGTTCTCTCCTGATGCACACATTCCGGAGCCCTTCCGTTCTCTCCTTCAGAGGAGACCCTAGAAGGCTTTGGTTAAACTGGTTAATCTGGTCCACCCTCCAGCAATGTTGACCATTTGAGTGATCCTCCCGGTTGGTTATTTACCACACGACACCTGTTGGCCCTATCTCCCCATGACCCCACCCAGGATTGGATTGCCCCCACACAGGAATAGGAGAGATACCTGTCTAACCTATTTTCTCCTCCGACAGTATGTAGCCTGGAAACAATATTTGAATCTAACTTGTGATGCTAACGTTAGCTTAGGTTATATACTTAATAGGGGGGCTGGGCTTAGCACGCATGTTTGTAGTGTTGTGAACATGCATCTGTGTTATAGGTCATGTTTTCATCACTAGTAGGATGTTTGCATTGTTTTGTTCATGTGTGTGTGTGTGTGTCTACGGCTCTACGCACAGTGCTGGCTGTCTTCCAGAGCCAACTTTCAGCCTGAAAGCGGGAGATAACGCAGCACTGCTCGGAAGGGGAGTAAGAGGATGAGAGGGGGGGGGAGGCAATAATGCAGCCGAGAGATGGGAAGCCAACAGGGATGCTGGGCAAGAATAGGGGGAGAGGAAAAGAAGGGGGGGTAGTGGGGGGCAGTAAGAGAGATAGCATAGCGGGACCGGAAGAGAGAGAGGAGAGGAGGGGATTAGGAAGAGGAGAAGATGGTGTGATGAGTCAAGAGTGGAGTACTCTTGATAGAAGAGGGAGGAGGAGGAAAAGGAGGAGGAGGAGGAGGAGGAGGAGTAAAGGTGGAGATGTGTGTGTGCTTGTGTGTGTGTGTGTGTGTGGGGGGGGGCATTCATTATGAGTCATGCCTAGAGAGGCTGAGCGCTGCTGGGGAAACAGCTCACTGACAGTCCCAGGCATCTAAAGGCCTTCTGGAGCTTCTCATGATGTGTGTGATGTCATCAGGGAGAAGAGGGACAGACTGACGGATAGATGTTAAACTGGGACACAACCTCTCCTCTTCTCTCCTCTTCTCTTCTCTCCTCTCCTCTCCTCTCCTCCCAGCCCCTTGCCCTAGTATTGCGTAGGGGCAGTTTTACTGCAGCATTGCAAGGCTGTAGAAATCACTGCACACACACACAGACACACACACACACACACACACAGACACAGTGTTCCGCTTTATTAACGCCCAAGGCTATAAGCTTTACGCGAAAGGTCGTAAATGTTATTTCACTCTTTTTTTTATCTCACTCCATCTCTGTCTTTGTCCTTCCACCGCTCAGTACCTCCCTATCTCACCCAGCTCTCCTCTCAACAGTCTAAATTCAACGACCAAATCACAATATGCCATAATAGCCGGGTTACAATGGAGGGACATGGAGCGCAGAGGAGACAGAGGTATGGAGAGTCGAGATAAAGGCGGTATATATCGATAGGCAGTGAATAACAGAGCAGAGGGAAATGGAGAGTGTGATGATGACAGGGGGAGGGGAGTCTGAACCAGCTGGGCGAGGGTGAGTTGTGTTTGTTGTTGTTGTCGTCGTGTGAAAATTCTACAGCTCTGAGTTTGTTTTTACGATCTAGCGCTGGCTTATTCCTGTCCATGATCACTGCCACACGCGTGATGTATTTATCACCTCGGTCTTCCCCCCCACCCCGCTTCTTATTTTCATTCCACTCAACACGGCTTGTCTTCCTTTGTCCTCATATCAGCGTTTGATCGTCGTTTTCTCCTGATTTTTACACATTTGTTCCTGTTCTCGTTGACATTTATTTAAATGATTTGAACCAGCTCAAAAAGCATGCTTTTATAACGACAGCATTTCTAAACTGCCGGTGTGGCCCACATTGTGGCAAAAAAAAAGAGAAAGATTGATTATTTGGGAAACAAAGACGCTGATACTATGATCGAAGATTTTCTTTTCCAAACGGGAAAAGACATAAAGTCTGAAATCAAAGTTGTCTTTGTCCGTTTAATGCTTGCAAGGGAAACGTATGAGACAGCTACTCAGGGCAGTCTGTGGCATAAGCTTCAACGTGCTCATTTATACACACTTGAAAGTCACACCCCTTTTGAAAGAAACACAACCACAAATTATGGGAAGACGGTGTATGGCCAAGCAGTATCTAAACCAGTCGGAATCAGTTACTGCAAAGTAAGTATTTTTCTCACAAGCATAATGTATCAATTCTTCACAAACCATTGTGTGGCAGTCATAGAAAATGTCTCAACCACATCGCGAAGTGTTGTTACCTTTGTTAGCTACGCAGGCCGTCTCCAGACCCTCCAAGTCGCTTCACTTCAACCAATTCTCTACGCAATTTACGCTCTACCTTTGTAACATAAGCAATGCTATATTGTTCCATCACAATACGCCTCAGCACTTCGAGTCAAATGAGAAGACTACTACTTTTGTATCTGTACAGCAAATATCCTAGCTTACAGTGTGCTAGTTTAGCTTAGCCGAAGACCGCTAACTGGTTTTAGTTACCAGCTCCTTTAAAGCTCATTAATTAACATGTCGTATCTTGTTAATTTCACACATAAAAAAGAAATAATTATAACCTTGGGCCAAAGCTTAGCTTGCTTGTACTCTCTGTTGCCTACCGTTATGCTAAGCTAAGCTAACAATCTGTTCATCTAACATTCAGCAAGAAAGTGAATAAAAGAACAAAACAAAATTCTAACTATTCTTTTGAAATTGCAGCGCTATGCTTTTAGTTGGTCTTTTATATTTGTTGAATAGCCAGACGCACTCATTTCAAGTTCCCGCCTTCATCTTAGGAGTGTGAGATGAGGTCATTGTCTGTTTTGTACAGTCATCACAGTGCTGCCCTGAAGGTAGCTACTCGAAGAGAGGCCACGAGTCATTCGCCACACTCAGCGGAAAAAAAACACACACGACACGGAGCGACACAATACACAGCGAAGCCTTGGCAATTAGAAGGAAGTCCACGGGAGGATAAACTCCATGGCACACGCAATGTACAAAGTTAATCAACAGGGGAAACAGTAAGTCTTTCCCCGAGGCTCACTGCTTTGGGGCCGCACCATCACACTCCCCCCTCTCAAATGTAACACTCTAAAGTGCCTTTATCAGTTAATTTCCCATATTGTTTTCCATTTACTCTTTGAAATGCACATGAAGTGCTCTTCAAATGTGCACATCGGAGCCACCGCACAGCATTTAAATAATAAAAACATGTAACTTTTGAAGCGTGTTCGCCTGTCACGCGTTTTTCCGTCTTCCTAAACAGTGGTTAAGAACACAAGGGGTAAATGGCGGGAGTTGAGTTTTTTATTCAAACTCAATTATGAATGGATGCCAAATGAATCAGAGTACCACCGGTCAAATTGACTCATAATTGACTCATATGACCGATTGCTGACAAGCAATGTAGCCTTTAAAAAGCCTTTTTTTTTATGCATTCTGGCACAGTGCTCGGTTCACATTTATATTCCAGCATCACCGATCTCTGAACTAAATAATCTCTGGCCTAGCTTAACTCTTGTCGTTCACAACGGGTATGTGACCGCTACCGGCAGCGTTACCTTCACCTCGCGAGCCTCCCCTCTGCTCCGGTCCGTGTTGGTGGAGAGGCGAAAAGCCAAGCCCTCTGTGAAATACGAGCACAGAGGGTAATTATGATTGTGCAGAATTTTTGCTGCGGCGCTCACAATTCTGCAGCGGTGGAAAGGATATACACGGGACAATATGTGGTTTCTATAGCTGTCTTTTGACATCAAAAACCAGAAGGCGTGACATCATCTAGTAATATGTCCTCTTTCAATCACCTGCCGTTCTCTCTCTTCTTCTTCTGTGTCTCTTCCTTCCATGGCATGTCAGGGGCTTTCACCCCCACGGTGCTTAATGGGGATAAAGCTGCACTATCAACACCACCACATTTACAGCACATATCAACAACTGTGAATGTAGGCCATCTCATAACCTACATACTTAAGCCCAAATGACTTCTGCATTTGTATTGCCACCAGGGTCCGCTTGACGCAGATCCTGTCGTCTAGGAAGCGTGGACGTGGACAGTATATGGCCCCCTGATGCAAATTTGTAATTTTCTGATATCAGGCCTTAACAAAATTAACTGAATTTAATTTAATTATATGGATAGGAGGGATGAGAACATGTGGCGTCAGAGTTCCTGTGTCCCGACCACTAATCAATGCCAATACCCTGTTTTAGTCAGACAGTGTCTCCACGTCACTCCTCCACATTCTAAATATGGTAACCTCCATTAGGTAAGTAAAAATGGTGGAGGCCATAATCAAAGATGTTACCATCTCATCGTTAAAACCAACCTCTACGCAGCTTTTATTCAGACTTATTTTTTTAGTTTAGACTTGCCTTTTGCAATTCTTTTGACCATGGGGCTAAAATACAGTTAGGTATGTGGTTTAAGTATTGTCAGAGGTGTTATTTTGTGTGTTTCGAGCTATAGAAATGCATATGAGAAGCGTAAAGTGGAGTAGAACAGTTTGCAACAGATGAAATGGGACGAGACAGAACACTTTGTATCACACGTGAGCATTTGCATGGAATAATAATAATAATGGATTCTATTTGTAAGGCACTCTTCATCCAAGAATCTCCTAGTGCCAAAATGTGACTTCATCTGGACCTTAAGTCTAACTCACTGCTAATATTCTTAAGATCAATAACACGTAACACTCCACTCACATGCATACTAAGAGTTTCATTGTTTGGAACATGTGCATCTTGCACACAAGTGGCGAGCAAGTATTGTGCTCTCCTCTCTTCCTGCCGGGAGAACCCGAAGGCAGCAGTTGACCCTTTGTTCATTGGTTTTAGGAATCTGTGCTGGTATTATGATGCTAAACAGCACCGACAGTAAAGACTAGAGAGGGAATCACATGTTTCCTCCAGCGATGTCCCACTTTATATTCAAACACAGGCAGATTCATAGAGTTACTGCAATTAGAGAGAGCAAAGTATTGGTCCAGGAGAAATCTACACCTGATGGTGAAAGGTCGTAAGGTCACCAGAATAATTTTGAATCCTCCTCTGGGGTTTTTGAATATTCATATCAGATAATATGGTAAGACATGTTGCTTTGTATTTGACCCTATGTCACCCACCACTATATAACTTACTTGTTGAGTTTCATTGTGTTTTATTTCATAATATAAGTTTTAAATGATAGAATATAAAAGAATAGTAGTGCTAAATTGTTCTATACAACTTCACTTCAGACTAAACTAATACTCAACAGTTTCGACTTTAAATTGATTTTTCCACTGTGTGATGCCTCACAGGCGTACCGGATCAGCACCACTTAACCTCGTTAAACTCCCATTTAGGTATTTGCAAAGGACAAATAAATAAAAAAATATGTTATTCATTCATGTTCGCTCCTGTGGTGGCAGTGTCGGTCGGTCCACCTCAGCGTTTGAAATACATGAGGGCAAAAGGCTAAAAATCTGCCCACAAGAAATATAAGGTTGCCCCTGATATCACGAGGAGAGGAAACAAATCACCCCGTAATTCCCTTTTAATAATTCTGATGATTTAATCGTGTTTTGTTTGCGTTCTTTGTAGTGTGTGTTCTATCATTATTGCCTGTACTAGGTAGGTGCACACACACAAATTCAATAAATATATTTTTTAATAAAAAAAAGGAAAGAAATAAGTTCTAATTCTTTAAAGTTGTTTAAAAATCTGTAATAACAATAAATAACCACAAAGAAATAAGAATACAATTGAATATGATTGTCTGATTTATGTTTTCTGTTTGTTTTTTGTTAAGAAAAATAAAAAATACGCTTTGAATCTGTAGACTACTGCGTAACAGTCTTATAACTACAATTTCTATGACAATTGCTCATAAACTACAAGCCTAAATAAGTATATTTATTATTTTTGAACAAAGGTTAAATGTTATTTCACAAGTTTCAAAACGCACCCGCAATTTCTTTTGAAATGCCCCTGGATGAATCAGTGGGGGCAAAAATTGCTCCGTGAAAAATAGGTAAATTTCCTACCCTGGTCCACCATTTTGGTCCAGATATATCTGATATAACCTATTTGGCTGGCTTGGCATAAAATTTGTTTAAACAATTATTCCCCCTCAGGATAAATTGCAATAACTTTGATGATCCTCTAAACTTTTCTTTTAGTATATCTGCTGTGCCTAAGTGACTCCTCCTGGGGCCGCTAGCGTGGCTATAGAATCTGAGCCCTGTTTACATTGACACTAATAGTGGATACAGTACCAAAAGACTATTGCTAACAAGCATTGGCAGCAGTGTTTTCTGTTAGCCTTGTATTTATCCCATGTGCTGATACATCAGCCCTTGAAAGGTAGCGTTTCTGTTTTCAATTACCTCCAAAAGCCTTTTGTGAATTTGGTCGGTAATGGCTTTTACCCGAGAAATAGATTCAGTCTTGCTATAGGTCAGGCATTAAACTCCATTATCCCAGCACCGTGTAGAACAGCTGTCTCAAAGGCCTCTGCCCATTGCAAATGCACCTTTTTTTGTTAGGGCTTGGTATCGGTACTCTAGCTTTTAAAGGTGTCAATACTCTTTAAACTTCTTCACCCCAAAACCCGCCAGTGGGATTGAAGAGCATGTTTTCCGTAAACAATTGCCAAAACCCCATTGTTTCAACTTGCGTTTTAGATAATTTCTTTGTCAAAAATAGCTTAAAACTCTACTATTTCTTTTAATCCATTTTATTTGCCTCAAATGCATTTTTTGTTTGAACCAGATTCTGAAAAAAACATTACATTATGTGTGTATATTGTACAAAATGTAATTCCCCCCCCCCCAATTTTTGTTATTATAAAAGAAATTCAACTTTGACTTTTACATTTTGTTATGTGTAATGTGACAGCAGTATTGACCAACATAGAATCAACACTTATCAAGTCAGACAACAACCCAGACAGCTGGGGTTGCCTGCCTCCACACGGCTGTGAAAATGGAGATGCCAGAAGGCTAGCGGCTAGCGGTGCTGACAGCGCTAACATTTTAACCTGGAGGATGGACATTACTTTTCCCAAGACAACGCGGCCCCATCATGTGGGACGGCTAACCATTAGCTAGCCAGTGCGGCACGAAAACACCTTCCATTCCCATGATGGATATTGAATAACGTACTCTATTGGTGTGAGCACCGCTTTAAGGATACATTATTGGCATCATTCATTTTTATGTAGCCGTACTAGACAAGCCTAAAGGTCAAAAAGGAACATTCAAATTGCCTGTTGTTACATGGAGAATAAGAAACAGACCCCATCACATAACTTTGGCCCAGGACTCAAATATATATAGACCAGTATCCACAATACATCAGGCGTCTGAGAACAGGAGTGCTGTCTTTGCAGAAAATCATCCTCTCTCATCTTTATGAATGAATTACTGAGTAATGCAGGATCAGCACTCCTATTCTGGGCGGGTTGGAACACACTGGCCCAGATTTACTGTCAATTATAATACGGGTAGATGAAATCAAGCATTCTGATTGGTTGACTAATGTACTGTACGGCCTGTTTACATTTACCTTAAAGGGGAGCGTTCCATATCAATGCGCACTAAAAATAAGGTTAGCTTTTGCGCGACCGTTAGTTGTCATTTCAAATCACTGCCTGCGCAGCACCTTGGTGCAAACACTCTCTAATGCTGGTTTGGAAGCAAGAGAAATCATGTCAGTGAGTGGACATAAATCCGAAAGCTCCCTTCAAAGCTACTGGGCACCAAATCTCAGTGAAAGACATCGTTGGAGTAATATCCTTGCTGGAGACGGCACTTCCAACACCGAGCCACCCGCAAAGAGAGCAAGAGTGGTCGGAGGCGATGTCGTCAGAGACGAAGAGGACATGAGAAACGTTTTCCACGGATGCACGATTAATGGAGATATCCAGATCAACATAAGTAAACCTTAACAACAGCCGAGTGTTAGTCTATCGATTCCCAAGTCGCTCGTAACTATAGTTTAGTAAACAGCAAATAAACTGAATTGAATGTACCCAGTGCCTACGAAACATTTATGATCGATTTAGAATGTTTATAATATAATTTTATTGAAAGTGTCCCATTGTCATTGTTGTTATTTTAAAGGCAACTTTTATAAAATGATAAAATGAGCAATTTGAATTAATGAGATGTTGCGAGAACTAGCTAACTATCTACCCTCCTTTAGCTAGGCTAACGAACGTGATGTAAACAATGCTGTTTGTCCGTTAGCCACACGGAGGGGACTATTTTCTCTCGGCTACTGAAATGTGATGCATAACTTTTGTTGGCAACAACTATTTTGTGCTGAAAGGCAGCTTACTATTTATTTACTATTTATAATGTTGCTGGTGACCGTATTATAAAAGCAATAAGGTACTCGAGGCAGTACGGTATCTTCAATAAAGTACATGTTCAAGGGTGTTGTTAGGCTGGCAACCCTTGAACAGTACTTTATTGACAATACAGTACTGCCTCTCATCCCTTATTGCTTAATTATGCGACTATCTCACACACAAAGTTGGAATTTGGGCTTAGAGACCTTACTGCCGCTGCTAAGATGGACAATGGGGACGGTGGCATGAATTTGATTAGAACCCCCTAAATGAGGATGAGGAAAAAGCGAGAGAAAGAAAATGAAAAATCCTTTGATGATGAGTTGGCAAGAAGAAAGGACCACAATATAAATTGTTCTTGCATGATAATAAGGCAAAAAAAGGGAGCAGTGGAGGATGGAGGAAAGAGCAATGGAAAGGAAGCAGAAAGGCAGAGAGGGATCTTTTTACAGCCGACACATGGCCTATATTGATCATCGGTCCATGCGACTGTCCCCAGGGTGTGTCGTGGTCCTCTGGTAGTCTTTGCCCCGCCTGTCTGTGCATCCCGACGCGTTAAGTGTACGGGGATGGGATGTGGCGCCCGTGACAATCAGACCGAAATGTTGGGAGAGGGGCAAAAAAAATATTTGTATCCAGAATTCAATTCAATTCAATTCAGTTTATTTGTATAGCCAAATTTTACAAATTACAAATTTGTCTCGGATTGCTTTACAATCTGTACACATAGACATCCCTGCCCCAAAAGCTCACATCGGATCAGGAAAAACTCCCAAATAACCCTTCAGGGGAAAAAAAGGGAAGAAACAACAATCAAGCACATGTTTTTGTCTTCTTGATGCTCTCACACAGCTTCCACTGCAACGAGTCCCACAGACCTTTGCATTCAGACACTTTGATAAGTAAAGTGTCCTCAAAGTCATGTGTATTGCAATACTGTAAGTCTAATGGTTTTCTTACCATTTCTGCCTGTGAAACAAAGGAAATGCCTATTGTGTAGGGGGAAATGGTTAATATTGGACTTAAGCAGAGGTTTGGGTTGTGTTGCTCGATTGCCATGAAATCATTCTGATAAGTGAGATGAGTCTGGGGGGCTGTTCCCAACCCACCAACCATGGCAGCAACTGTATTTTAGCTGTAGCAAGCTAGCAGTGGACGTAGAGGACTTAACTACCCTGACTTAGCGTCAATTTGCCTCTAATCGCCGTCACACCGACTTTGTACGTGCCAGCTCTAAAATCTGCTCACCACAGCAAGTTACAGTCAGGCTAACTGCTCTGTAAGGATGTACTCTGGCACAATAGCGCTTTAAGCTAAATGCTAACATTACTATGCTAATGTACTCACAATTCAGGCTGCTCTCACTCATGTTCATACTTTTGAACAAGTACTGCACAATAAATGGTATATATACTACATAATGATTAGTCAGGACGTGCAAGGCTGCGTGACATAGCATAATTAAGGTGGTTACGCAAAGTGCCCAAACGCAAAGAGATAACACCATGGGGCTTTTGGGCTAAACGCCGCTGTATCGCTCCGTAAATCAGGGGATACATTTTTATTGAATTCAAACAATCAAATAACTTATTTTAACCTACTTTTCACCTCTATCGTACACATAAACATACAGAAATATGTAAAAATATGTGTTAACATCGCTAGGCCAAAGATTGTTCACGTCAGAGAGAAAGCACATTTTAGTACATAAGTAAAGTAACAAACATTAACTTGATATTTTGTTGAATGAGAATATTGTTAGACAATCACCAAGTAGATCAAACTTGCTGATTCTAAGCAAGTATAATGTTTACCATGTTCACCAACTTAGTTTTAGTGTGCTAAGATATTCTAAAAACTATTGCTTAAATGTCCATGAAATTTGGTTTGGATTTTATTCTTCTTTTACGATTTTTAGAACACCCTCAACTCAACTTTCTTTCTACATTCACAGAACTAGTAACTTTTCTTAAATCACTTCTCAAAACCCATTTCTATAGAATTGCTTTTAAATCACTTCTTAAAACCCATTTCTATAGAATTGCTTTAAAGTGATGTCGTCCTTTTATGCAGTTCTATGCTTCCTCTGAATTAGTTTGTCTGTTTTTTCTATTCTTTTCTTTTTGGTCGTCTGTGTTTGGTTTTGTTGTGTTCATTGCCTATATGGCATGGTCTTTTTTGCCTCCTGTATTTCTTAAATGTTTACCGGTATTGTCGTTATGTATAACGTTGCGTTGCTTCTCGTAGTGCAATTTGTAAACTCAGTTTTTAAAGGTGCTATTTAAATACAGTTATTATTATTACTATTATTGCATTGAAATGCATTGAGCACACCAATACTCAGAGAGGAAGGAATCATCACAGACCAGCCATATAACGTCATCTTCACAGGAGAGGGTGGGGATGGGAGAGTGTATGTGTGTGTGTATGTAGGGGGGCGGCGACCCTTTTTTTCAGGAATGTGTATGGCATTCACACACCTGTGTGTGTGTGTATGTGTGTGTGTACGTGCATGTCTGTGTGTGTGCGTGTGTGCGTGTGTGTATTTGTGTGTCTCTCTGACAAACGTGTCATTAATGTTATTCATTGTGGGTGAGAAAGCTGTTGATAGGTAACTATAGAGCCCCATAGTACCTTTGACTGTGGCAGATGCAACGCTCGCAGAGCAAGGTCCTATGAGCAAAGACAATCAATACATAAAGCACATTTTTCATCTTTTCTTTTATATCGTTTTGGTGGCAGCTTAAAGGGACACAATTCCTGTTAAAACTGTTCTGGGGAAGCGTTTGATACAAATCATGTTGATGAAAAGGTATAATATCAGTCATGAACAGATGGAGCCTACAGGGCTTTAGATGTGCTCGCTGCTCAGCTCTACTAATAAGAATCTTGATGAAAGAAACATGGCTCTGGCTTTCCGTGTGTGTGTGTGAGGCGTCTGTTCTGCTGCCGGTGACACGGAGACATCTCGTCACACTGATTATTCCAGTCACCGTGACGGTAACAGTTGTTTACAGGACGGCACTGCTGTTTCCGGCAGAAGGACTTATCCAGATAAACTGGGACACACTTTTTTAAAGAAGTTCACATAATTTGTCCCTTTGGTAATTCACATCTCTCAGATGCAGACTGGCCAATCAGAGCACAGCATCAGCCGGCGTATAACTCTCATGCGATCGTTCATATGTTCTTTGTTGTCACTGTGTGTTTGTGGATTGGAGCTTGTCACGGTTAAAATGGTATAATAGGAGATTATATGTTGAGAAAACTTTACGTTTCTAGGTAAAAGCGTCGGGCATAAATGAAGACCCATCTGGCTAGACAGGAACAGTGTTGTTCCTTCATTGTATTGTCTTCTGTCTTAATCTCCAGGTGATTCGGGGGTTCACTTTTACACTGTGATCTGTAGCTTTCAGCTTTTAGCTTCTATCTTTATCTTTTAAACTTATTTTCACTGCTGAATCATTTTGACATCCTGCATGTATCCTTCAAATGGACTTCTGTCCGTTTCTCTCTGAAATCACATTTTCTTTTTTTCAATGAGTGCAGTTAGTGTCAGCGTGGGCTCCATGATAGCTCAGACAGCTTAAGGGAGTAGCAGCAGTGGGGGCGGGGCTTAGCAAAGGATCAATTAGCTGTTATAAATTACAAATAAATGTAA